>JACXGM010001176.1:42322-58067 GCA_016801145.1 Umbra pygmaea
TATATATATATATATATATATATATATATATATATATATATATATATATATATATATATATATATATATATATATATATATATATATTGTTTACATTTCAGTGCAATGCATGGTGGTAGTGTTTTTCCTTTTATTTTTAACTATGTCCCTTAGGGGTCAGCCACACCTCTTCCTGGTTAGGGTTGCTGGGAGATGGAGTGTAGGTTGGGGAAAGCTGGTGTTGAGTTTATGGGTTTGATTGAGGATTACGAACAGACGCGTCTTGTTAGAGAGATCGGCGTTCTGTATATAGGCAGCTCTAATCAGGGAGAGGTGTGGGTCATTGTTCATCGTCTCATGAGTACGCTGTTTGTTGCTCTTTTGTATTATGTCCGCCCCCCTGAGCGTTATCAGGAGTATAGTATTAGTTACGTGCTCTATATTTATTTCCGCTCCCCTGAGCATTATCAGGAGTATAGTATAAATTACGTGCTCTATATTTATGTCAGCTCCCTGAGCGTTATCAGGAGTATAGTATAAGTTAAGTGCTCCATATTTATGTCTGCTCCCCTGAGCATTATCAGGAGTATAGTATAAGTTATGTGCTCTATATTTATGTCCGCTCCCTTGAGCATTATCAGGAATATCTGTACTTCGTATTCCTGTTGTTAAAAGGCGTTCTGTTTCACGTTCTATGGAGAAGATGTTCCGGAGCTACAAACAGTGAGTTCTATAACTGTCCCAGTTTGAATGTTTAGGTGTTCGCTTTGTAAATACATATTAGCCAGCGTCCGTACCGCTGTAAGAGTACATAGCTAAACAGGTATAATTGTTTGTGTTCCCTACGTTCTGTTTGCTCCTGCATGTTAACCGTGTTTGCTCCCAAAGCTTCTGGAATAAACCATAAACAACTGCCATTCTCCTGCTTTGGAGTCTCCCTGTCTCACCCTACAATCCGCATGTGACAACAACAGGTCCTGTCTGACTAAGACTGACAGAGGACTAATAAAATTAGTTTTCTTTTTCTAAAGTAAACATCTTAAAGGGAGGCTTAAACCTCTGATTTCAAGGGTCTGTGTTAGCTGTCCTCCCATTAGCCATTGTACACCTGTATTGTCTGTGCTGTATGTGTTATTTTGAAGTTAGTACATAATTTTGATGTTTACTGGAACACTTATCACTCATTGTTCTGAACATTGTAAAAATTGTCCAAGAAATACTAATTATTATTATTGTGTTTATTGTATTGTATCAAATCCAACATACATATAATTATCATACCACTTCTTTAGCATGTTAAACATCCTACACCATTTAAGACAGAAACATTGTTGAAACTTCAAAACATTTAGACAAGTGTTTCTTAATGGGGGTGGTACTGCACCCCATGGGGCGTTCAGAGAACGATTGGGGGCGCTGGAAGCAATTTTGGAAAGGGCGTTGAAGAGGCCTTGGGGGGTGTGTGAAAAGAAATGACAGACTTTGAGGCACAATATCTCTGGCTCTGATGAACCCACCACTCATTCTTTGCAGCAGAATCTTTTACCAATGGCATATGTTGATAGCATGTATGGATTGCGAGATAATAGTTTTTGACTAACATACTCATCTATTGTTTTTGGAGAGTTAACTTTCAAAAGTTTCCTTGGAAAGTTACTCCATTGATCTGCTTTCACCCCCCCTTTACCCCCCTGAACCATCTTAAATTAACAAACGCCAAATGCAGGTAGATACTATAGCGGCTTTCCGACCAAGTAGTTACAGGAACGTAGTTATAGGAACAGTCCACTTCTAAACAGTTCTACTAACTACTCTCCCCCAAAACCGGTTTTGCTCTTTGCATTCGCACTGGTCAAGTGGCCATAGGAACTGGTAGGAGGGATAAGGGCGTGACGCAAGCACCGCAACAAGATTTTATAGCGTCGTCAGTCGTCACTAGACTTTAGTGTAGCACCACATACAACATTTCACAGTTTAATGTTTGTAACACTGGGTGTATGATTGGAGATAAGTGTGTAAATCATCTTATGTATGCGGATGATCTGGTTGTTTTCAGCCCAAGTAGTGCTGGGTTCCTACCGCGGCTTGCTGTTCTTTCAGATTACGAGGCTGAAATTTTTACAATTTTATAAAAAATAATGTTGTGATGATAAAGTCCTAATAACGGAGTTCGAACCGCGGCGTTTAAAAACTAGACTGGATTCATAGAAATTGAGTAGCTACTTAACACAGAAACACAAAAGACGAAGGCTCCAGCATGATATGTAGCATTATACGCAACAGACAAACGAAGCGAGTGAACGGTGTAATTTAAGTTGGACCAATCAACGTGGACCTAGGAAAAGGGAAAATGGAAAGACCCTGCTCTGGATTAGGAGCTAAAAAGGTTATAGGAACTGCAATGCAAGGAACTAAATAATCCCGCAATTTCTACTATCGGAAAGCAAGAAAAAAAGGGTTATAGGAACATTATGTTCTAGGAACTGCAAAAATCCCTGCGGTCGGAAAGCGGCTTAAGTGTGACATGGGTCTTATTCTCAAAGACATATACAGAAACCGACCTATTTTGCAACCACACGTGTCGCCCCCAGACAGAATTCAGATAGAATGCAGGTTTAAGGCACTTCCACATTTGCATCACTTTGCCAAACCCAGGTCTTGCGCATGAACAGGAATGCATGGCTGGAAATATTTGTATTATTTCAAACCTATCGAAAAACAGGGGGCAAACATGATTGTTTTCTGCGAACTGTGCAAAGGCCTGTTCAGGTTTAAGAAAATGTTAAGTTTGTCTCAGATCGTCTCAAACTGAAACGTGTTTTTCTATTATGCAGTTTACACCAAGTGTGTGTGTGATTTACAAATTATATTTTTTGCCTGTTATTCCAATACAAACGCATTGAAAATATGCATATCGTTACACAGAAAATGTCCAATGTGCATTAACCCTCAATGAGAATGCATTTTATCGTCTTTTTCACCTTAGTTGAGCAAACTACTTCTGTCTGGGTAGGGGTTCTCAAATATGGCTACTAGGACCTGTGGTGGTACAATAGAAAACACTTTGTAAACCACTAAGCATTAAAGACATTTTTGGGATGTTTTGCTAGAAAAGTTACAGTAATCAAGGGCGGTATTATTTTCACCAGGTGTGCTTGTTTAGGGAAAGTCTGAGATACCATAGTCATGCTCGAACCCATAAAACAATTAGTTGAGCAAACCACTTCTGTCTGGGTAGGGGTTCTCAAACATGGCTACTAGGACCCCTGGTGGTACAGTAGAAAAAACTTTGGGAACCACTAAGCATAAGGACATTTTTGGGATGTTTTGCTAGAAAAGTTACAGTAATCAAGGGCGGCATTAGTTTCACCATGTGTGCTTGTTTAGGGAAAGTCAGAGATACCATATTCATGCTCGAACCCATAAAACAATTTTGCATGTTATAGTTAGTATGTATGAATCCCAGGTCAAGAAAATCATACAACCATTTTCTATAAAGCTACTGTAGCCAGTCTACAAGCTGTGACTGCTGCATTGCAATCAAAATGGCAGTTTCTCGAAAATGCAGGGTTATAGTTAAGGTAGCATTTCTAGGAGTCAAATACCATTACATACTGTATGTGTAACTTATTTATTCTACCTATATTTCTTTACAGAGGTACATTTAGTTTTATATTAAGACATTAAGATAAAATTGGTTTTATAAACAAACAGTCACACATTCAACAGAAATAGCCTAGGATTAGATTGCTCAATCGGATCATGCCCAGAGAGGGTAGTTACCCCCCACTTATTTCTCAAGAAACCAAATTACATTTATTCATTTATTTCATTACAACAAGTCTGCACCAAAAATGATTAGGCAATCACAATCACTATCTTACACTGTTGATCTTTCCAAAACAAAAGCAGGTAGAAGGATAAAACGGATAAAACCACTTCATTTCATTCAAATTGTTTTAATCCTTTGACAGGAAAATACATTGATACTTTTTTCCTATTAGGATTGATGATAGTACACCTAGACCCACCAAAAAGCATTTTTAAAAAGCATTTTTAAAAAGCATTTTTAAAAAGCATTTTTTTTTTTTGGACCCTGTCTGTTGATTGTGTCATTCAATTATGTGCTTTTTTATGATTTTTGATGAACAGTTACAACAACAATATGAAAAATCATTAACATTCAGGGCAATTAGTCTCCAACTTTTTTGATGAAGGACCTGGATAATGGATCCGGTGGCACTTGCCTAAAAACGTGCTACCTCATGTTGCTTCTATACAACCAGTTATTCCAACCACTCCACACACTTACTCCACCCACTCATCCCACTCCACCCAGTTATTTCACCCACTCCACCTAGTTTCTCCACCCACTTCCCCAATCCACTCAGTTACTCTACCCACTCTACGCTCTCCACTCTGTTATTCTACCCACATATTCCATCCACTTCCCCACTCCACCCAGTAACTCCACCCACTCCACCTAGTTCCTCCACTTACTTACTACAACCGCTCCAACCACTACACCCAGATACTTCACAACCTTCACCCACTTACTTCACCCACTACAACAATTCCACCCAGTTACCCCACCCAGCCACTCCACCTACTTCCCCTGCTACTAATACTTTTACCATAATACTTCTGCTACATCTACAACTTCTTCCGCTCCTAACACTATGACTATCGACACTACTTCTACTACTACTCCTACTTATACCGCTACTAATACTACTACTATTACCATTCATACTACTACTGATACTGTCAAGGGCGTAGGAACGAGTTTGATATTGGGGGTGACACATATTTTTTACAAATTGTTCTTATTATTGGAAGGGGCCACATATTACACTTTCATACAAATTTTTTATTTACACTACTACCGGTAATATTTATCAATAATAATTTGAGTATTTCTAAGACTTGCAACATTTCAGCTCTTAAAATCTCTAACACATCTCTTAAAAGCTCTAACACATCTCTTAAAAGCTCTAACACATCTCTTAAAAGCTCTAACACATCTCTTAAAAGCTCTAACACATCTTTTAAAAGCTCTAACACATCTCTTAAAAGCTCTAACACATCTCTTAAAAGCTCTAACAAATCTCTTAAAAAGCTCTAACACATCTCTTAAAAAGCTCTAACACATCTCTTACACTCATCACAATTCATATGAAATGTACTACTACTACCACCACTACTACTCCTATTACTGCCATTCAAGCCTGCTTCACAATCTTTCTTGGAGGATTACCATCTAGTTAGCCAGTATTATTACTGTATGTCTTCAGTATGTCTGTGTTTGATAGTGTAGATGATGTAAAAGATGTATCAAAGAGGAACTGAGAAAGACTTACGGGTTTTCAGGTTTGAAGATGAACATGCTGTCTGGTGTAACAGTATTGGCTGGGCAAGTTTGCAGCTCCTCTTCCTTCTCAGGCTTGGACGTGTCCACATCTTCACTGTTACCTGGAAGAGTTGTTGTTAGTGGAAGCTGCTGAGATCTTACTTAGATTTTATGCTGCGATATAATATCAGGGATATATCTGACCCTAAAACAGCCCTATTCAACACTGGCCCTCGTAGCCACTCTGTTTTTTCTTTGCAAACCTCTAATCTAAGATTTAGACCTGGTACACCAAGTGAGTGCACTTAATGATGAGGTAGATAACCAGCATGCTCTGGCGCTCCGAGTGTAAGAGTTGAATACTCCTGCCCTAAAAGTCTCTAAAGTGGGTTTATCATTTGTATGGCATTCTTTAAGCACTGACTTTGATGATTAACTATTACTGATTTAATGATTACAATGTACTCACTACTAACTTGTTACACCTAGATTTTGTTTTTCACTTATTTTACTATAAATTGCTCTGGATTGGACTGTCTGCTAAATGACAAAAAGGTAGGAGACGGAGGCCTTCAATTATATTTCTCTCCCTTATTTCATAATATGCAGTTTGTTTAAATTTTTTCTGCCAACAGATTAACCTTTAATATAGTGGAGGTTCAAATGAAAAAGTAAAAGAAATACTGAAAAGTGGAGGAGGTAGTATTACATTATTTTGTGTATCAAAATAAACAAAAGACAGCAGTCACACAATGTATCAAAATAAACTGCATTTTGTATTGTAAAAAAGTACTATTACAAGAGAGCATGAAATTACTTTGCAAACCTTCCATTTAGCCTATTTGAGCTATGAATTACACTGACTCGGTGGATGCTCCTATCTCTGCCTCCTATTTCAGCTATTAATTACACTGACTCTGTGGATGCTCCTATCTCTGCCTCCTATTTCAGCTATCAATTACACTGACTCTGTGGATGCTCCTATTTCAGCTATCAATTACACTGACTCTGTGGATGCTCCTATTTCAGCTATCAATTACACTGACTCTGTGGATGCTCCTATCTCTGCCTCATATTTCAGCTATCAATTACACTGACTCTGTGGATGCTCCTATTTCAGCTATCAATTACACTGACTCTGTGGATGCTCCTATCTCTGCCTCCTATTTCAGCTATCAATTACACTGACTCGGTGGATGCTCCTATTTCAGCTATCAATTACACTGACTCGGTGGATGCTCCTATTTCAGCTATCAATTACACTGACTCTGTGGATGCTCCTATCTCTGCCTCCTATTTCAGCTATCAATTACACTGACTCAATTAAGCTTGTCAGCAGATGGAAGCATGAAGTGCTCAAAATCTCCTGGACAGCTGCATTGTCTCTGGACACAGTGGACCAACACCAGCAGATGACATGTCAACCCAAAGCATCACTGGCTGTGGAAACCTTACATTGAACTTCAAGCAATTTGGATCCTGTGCCTCTCCACTCTTCCTCCAGATCAACATGTGTGGCACAGTAATCAACAAACCCTAGTTCTCAATGCAAAGATATGCACTTGACTTAAAATAACTGTCCAAAACAAGGACGTGTGCGTTCCACTACCAGTGCCTGCAGAGCCGTAAAGAATACTTCAGTACCCCACAGCTAGTGGGTCATCAGGATTTTGCCAAACAACAAAACCCAAAGTGCCCTGAATCAGACCAGGAATCTTTGAGGTATTCTTTGTTTTTTGTGAGGGGGGTTCCCACAATTTTTCCGTCCTCCTAATTTGTCATATCAAATTCTCGGACTGACCATTTCTCAACAGAATCTAGACACCAAGCTGGTCCGATTCTTATCAAACTGCTCTTTCTATGCAGAATAATTTATCTGATACATAAATGCAGAGGCTAGATATTCATTAACTACTGTATATGACCAAACCTTCATTCACGGACCTCCAACCTACACAAAGCGTTGCTATAGTGCAACGTGACAAAGTACCCCATGACCCACTTGTCCACCTCGGGCAGCACTGTACCAATTGGCACTGCCCCATGATGGACCCCCAAATACTGCGACCAGGATACAAACTTTGTCACTGTGATGCAGTTGTGCTGTGAGGTTACTATTAACCACAGTCAGCTTGCAAGCATTCCTCTGCCTCAGGGATTTGCTAGAGTTCAGTTATTGTCCAATAGGCACAGCTCTATAAAACTCCAGCCCTACACCGGTCTGTGACACAACCAAGGCACAACACCAAGCTGTAGTGGACACACATGCCTGGATACACTATGTGGCCAACAGTATGTGGAGACCTGTCACATCTGACCTTGAGCTTGTTGGACATCCCATTAAAAAACTATGGGCATTGACAAGGAGCCCCCCCCCCCCCTTGCGGCCATAACAGCTGCCACTCTTCCGGCAAGGCTTTTCACAAGATTTTGCAGTGCGTCTGTTGGAATTTATGCTTATTCAGCAAAAGGTTATTGATGTAACTAAGGTCAGGGCTTTGTGCAGGCAACTCAAATTTCTCCACACAGATCCTGTTGAACCATGTCTATTTGGAACCCGCTTTGTGCACAGGGGCACAATCATGCTGGATAAGGAAAGGGCTTTCCCCAAATTGTTGCCACAAAGTTGGAAGCACCCAATTGTCTAAAATGTGTTTGTATCCTGTAGCATTAAGTTAACTTCCGTGGAACTAAGGGGCCTAGCCTAAATCCTGAACAACAGCCCCAGACCATCACCTGCCACCATTAGTAGAGGTGTCCAAATTCATTTGGTCATATATTGTACCTGTGTTGCAGCAGTAATCTTCATAACATTGTGTTCATTAAAGCACTCAGGGGACAGAATAAGGATACCTGGAATGGGGGTGAGCTCTAGGGAAGCCTGAACATCAGGCACGTCTATGATCACACTGGAACTCAGCGGGGACTTGTCCTGGTTCGGGGAGGCAGCTTTCTTATCACTTTCACTGTCTCCTGTTGAGCCCTCTTGGAGCTGAATTACAACCTCCTGGGACAGCTGCAGGGTCGGTGCTTCCAACTCTGGACATTCCTCCTTGTTCTGCAGCTCAGAACCTCCAGACTGATCCGGGTCAACCTGCCTGTTGAGAAAAGGAATAAGAATCCCATCAATCAGGAATAAGAATCGATGTTTGGGCTGAGCCTGGAGACTCTAGCAATCTGTTGTATTTAGGGAACTGTGAATTGTAATACAAATATGAGAATACTGATACAAAACTATTCACTATGATACAGTTTACATTTCAGTCATTTAGCAAACACTCTTCTGCCATAGCAACTTTCAGTTGGTGCAGTCATCTTCAAGATAGATAGATGGAGCACAACACCCAGAAAAGTTGACTTGACGTAGCAAATGAAGTAGCAATCAGGTTTGGTGAAAAGGTAACTACAAGCATTAGTTCACAGAAAAGCAATGGTGAGAGGTATCCAATTGTTTTAGAGACCCTTTAATGGGATCCGTAGCTTTAAAATTTCAGCTGACCTAGCTTTAAGGTTTGACCAATGAGGTACTAGGGCAGAGAAGTACATTTACAAACAGTTGAGTACATATTGAACGAGCTAATACATCAATATGGGCTATTCCTCACATGTTTTCTGCTTCTCTGGTCTGGGAAGGCGTCTTGGCTCCTCTCTCATTAGCCACACTCCTGTCCTGCTCTTCTGTTGTATTTCTGTCCCCGCTAACAGAGCGACTGCTCCAGTCTTCCTGGGGTGAGTCCAGGCCTTTGGCCCCAGTGGGTATCTCACCGTACCCTGTGCCCCGTAGCCTTCTGGGTCTCATGCCCGCCATGTCAGGGGTTAGTGTGTCACTAGGAGGAGGGCGGAACTTGCGCACCGCTCTCCGCCTTCTCTCCCCAGCCAGCCTAGGGCTCCTGAGGCCATTGAGGCCTGGGCGGCAGTGGTTGGTCACAGCCAGATTCCCCTCTGAGCACGGCTCATATTCAGCAGCATCCATCATGAAAACAGTTGTGGACTCAGTGGCGGCAGGCAGGGGCAGGTCAATGGGGGGCGTGTCTGAAGGGGTTGATAATGGAGGCTTAGGGGCACCCACGGAAAGGGTTGGCTCATCTAGGGGTATGTCCATGGGCTTAGGGGGCTCGGCAGTGGCGTCAGCCAGCTTCAGGCTGCCCGTGGGTGTGCCTGTGGGTTTGGGGTGATGGGGACCGACAGGGGCTGCTTCCTGCTCCTCGCTGGGGCTGCTGAAGAGGATCTCTCGGCTGGACATCTGCCGGTGTCTGCGAAGTTGGCTGGTTCTCTGCTCCCACACAGACATGGTCATTCGTCTTCTCCTTTCCCTCCTGGACATGAAAGAGTTAGAGGGGTTCAGTGGCGGACAGGAGGGACCATCGGCGAGGCTTTCAGCCTGCTCCAGAGAGTAGGCATGCCGAGTCCTGTGTATGGCTCTTTTCCTGTACAGGTAGTGTCTCCTCCGCCGGCTGAAACAGAGAGCAACAACAACATTAGACCGAGCAGTAAAGCAGGGAAACATCTCTGTCCATGTCTATTACAGGTTATACTTGAAATATACTGCATGTTGTACGTGCTACTTTTCTTTGAAGGCATGTCCAAAATGTGTTAGAGCTGCTTTTGAATGTCTTCTACTTGCTTATGTACAAATGTGCTTAACGCATTCATTTACACATTACACATTTGTACAAAACCAGTGCACAGTTGGAACACATTCAATAAAAGTAAATCTAGTCTGATTTTCAAAGCTTGGTAAATTAAGTTCCAGAATATTGACCAAGCATTTATGATAGCAAACAATATGTTGGCTCAATGAAGATGTTATGTGATAAATTAAGCAAAATTTTACTAGGAAAAGGGAGATGTTTGTTGTCTTATTTTGAAGCTTGTATTATTGTCTTTGAGTGTACGTTGTTGAAGCTTCACAATAAAACTTAGAAAACTAAGAAAGTAGAATCAACTAGAACAGATATAAAATGCAGAAATGCAGGCATGTATTGAAATGAGAACAGAACATTTACCCAGTTAAGAAAATCAGGCAGGCTGTTTTGTTTTGAAATTGAAATGAACTGACAGTGTAAATACTTACTTGTGCTTTTACTCTTGTGTGGTCCGTGTTATCAATAAACGATTGGTTGAAAACAAGACATTAGTGCTTTTGTGAGCATAGACAAAACAGGTCCTGCTACACAGCCCAAAACACATGACTACATTGACAATTGCGAATGTGAATAGATCATTGTCAGTTTATAAATCTACTACAATTCGTTTCTATTTAGTTGAAATAATGATTCTCTACATACCAATTAGTCAAATTTCTTTAGAATTATTTAATCAAATGAACGTTTGCTAAATGTTTTGGGGTATGCATACAGGCAGGCGAAGCGCCACGTGACAAACAGAATGGTTACAGTATTATATATACAACATTAACAGGTGCCCACATATAAAATCTTGAACACGTTTGAAATGTTAAAACATCCAAAGACATTGTATGGTACAGGAATAAAACACAGACATGGTGAAACAGACAGAGTTTGTTTAAGCAAGTCAACCACATCCGTTTGCATAATGTGTGCAGCCATCCTCCCCAAATTTGTGCCAGAGTCACATTCTCATTGGTCATGCTGGTCAGATACATGCACCCACCACTCTCCCGGGGTCTATGATATGAGCAGTTTCAGACATGCTTCAACCTATTTCTTTCCATTGTCATCATCATGCTCTAAAGTTCAGCTGTGCAATAGCCCCCTGCCGCATCCCCAAACGGAATACAGTCATAGCATTTCACGCCAAACATCACAAGCATTTTACAACGCAAAAGAATTTAAGACTTGTCTCCAAAACACAGACGCTGGAAAATCATAGGGTTTTTCGATATTGTCAATGGGATTGAAGAAATGCTCAGCCTTGTAGATGTCAGACAGTTTGAACTAAGATACCCTGCAAACCTCACTGATTCCTATAATGTTTTAACTAGTGAAAATCTGGATGGACAACTCCATGTGACCGAGTGGAAAATCTGCAAGTTTGTTTACTCTGCATAAACAACTGTTATAACTTATGATATTTTTAGCATTCAGCAAAGATTTCCTAATCTCTACTAGTGGCATATACACACACTGACAAGGAGAACAAATTTTGCACAGCAGAAGACCAAATTGTTTCATAATTAATAAAATAATTGTGCTTCAAATGGTCATGCAATGTGCTTCTCATTTCAAACATGCGTACCAATCTATCTATGCTGCACCATGCGCATGAACATGCATGTCTAGCAGACAGGCTGGGTAACCTGAAAATCATTTATATAAGATATCAATACAGCAGACTTTGATGATTACATTACTTTGTGACTCTCTTGTAACTCAGAATTACACAGATGAATGACTTCCTGACACTTAATTGTATTTACTAAAAACCTGTCATGGTAAAAATGATTTCTTATGAAAGTGAGGGTGCCTCAGCCTTGCAGGATAGGGGAATGACATTCATTTGGATGCCAGTAATGCTGTCTCTATGACGACCGCATAGGATCAGCCCTGCAGATACTGGGAAGCCTGCCAGTAGCCATGGCGACACATTGTTCAATTTAGAACACAGTCTAATGGTAAATGTTCAAATAGATTTAATAGATCTTAATATACTCAATCAACTATAATTGATCTGTAACACAAACTACAATCAAACCTATTTGGAATATGGCGCTCCAATCTATTTGCAGAACCAATGTCCCTGTCTGTTTGCTAAACCCTCACTCCGAGGTACTGCATAGTCCATATTACATAAAACAAATGCACCAAACTAATTTCTAGCTTCCACAGCCTCAATCTCTTTCTGCCTTTTGTGACAACCATGCCGCGACAGTTTTGGCTGTTGAGAATACACACTGTTGACGCTGTTAGTTAGACGTCTGTTGTCAAGGAGACAGAGGAGTAGGGGAACAGGCAGCAGAGACACACACAAGCCACTTACTCTGACGACATCAGGGAAGACATGGCCCCTACTTCCTTGGCTTTTTGGAGAGCGTGTTTTTGATTGACAGCTGCTTCTTCATCTTCTTCATCCTAGATATAACGTGTCATTGAACAGAACACTGTTGTGTTACTGTATAGTCACATTCGTTCCCTTAGGATATTTCTGTCCTCTTATCATTATAAGATGTCTTTTGATACTATTTATCCCATCTGAACCATTGATGAGTTATTTATTTATTAGATATCATATAATCTAATAAATAAACCGATATGCTGATGAAAGAAAATGTTACCTTAGTAAGCTCCTGGGCGTTGGCCAGATTGTCCACAGCGATGGCCAAGAAGACGTTCAACAGGGTGTCTTGTCGCAGTCCGGTCAAGGGCCTACTTTTTTTAAAGGAGAGTGGACACTTCTGCTAAACTGTTTTTCATTTTTCAACAGATAATAAGAGAAAATAAGAGGCAAAGATGAGACCTAGTGCGGAAGTTTGGATTGAACCATGCCCTCTGGACAAGGAGGGTGAAAATGTGTATAGATCTAGGAATGTTTTCCGCTATCCCATGGCTCCACACCGTTGACCTACATCTACGAAATTATCTATGCCTATATCACCCATCAGACATTGAATATAATCATCCTATGTGCATTATGGAAAGTGATCGTCTGGCTTAGAAAGGATACAGTTACCAAAGAGAGTGAGCACAATGAAGTATATGGAAGACCACATTCCTGACTTGACGCCACCTTGGGAGCGTATCCCATTGTACATCACCTCATTCCAGTCTTCTCCGGTCAGGATCTAGAAAGGTAATGCCACACAGACCCCCAACATCCCAAGACAAGATACAAATCGATAAATTTTCCTTTGACCACCCAAGGAACAACAGCAATGATTTAAACAAGAAAATATTTCATCTGAAACATGAACATGATACTTAAACATGCAGTCTGTGACTTTTGCAATTAACAAAATACAGCTTTAAACCTTCCATTTTTGACTGGATGTGTAATATACTGTTTACACAGTATGTTTATAATCTCTATGTAGAATCACTGTCGGGGACCCATTTTAGCTCAATAGCAATGAATTTACAACCAGTGGCCAAAACTCCAGACTGCATTATTAACTTGCTTGAAACAACTAATTTGGGGCACACCTGAAACACAGTCATAATGGCTGCGGGAAATGTGTCGAAGTTTGCAGGAGTGTAGTCTTCAAAGATGAACCTGTATGGATAGAAAAGAGTTGAGCCAGGGTTTAAAAATCGAATGCTTTTTACCAATTATTTTTTTTTCCCTGTTTTCTCAGTTTTAGAGTGGGATGTCTGAACTTTTTAAGTGTTTATTTCTCTTTTTTGATTTCAGTGGCCATGCAATACTATTGTTATGCATTATCCTGAACTGAATTCATTGAAGTCACAGTAAATGGCTCAGAGATGGTCCTTCACCCTTGGGTACAAAGTGGCTCAACAACTAAGACTAGATGTGCTGAAAAATCTGCTAGGGAAAAACTGAGACCTGTCAAAGCTTTTTCCACAGAGGATGTAAATTTACACTCTATGACAAGAAGGAAATCATGATAACATAGACCAAACTGTCAGTTACACTCCAGCCACTATGATTATGGTACATTCACTGCCAGTATACATAACCTAGACAAATATCTAGCAATTTTCCAACAATTGTATTCCACATAGCACCAAATTACAGTCAAAAACTGTTTGCAGAGTAGCATAATTTGATAAAATATCTTGCAGTTCAAGTGTTGGGAAGTTTTAATCCTTAAAATGTTTAGTGGACACGGTGGTCTAGCGATTTAAGCCACTGCCCCCGGAGATCATATGATGCGTTTGAATCCAGCTACCTGCTATTTAAACACACTGTAATCTTCCCACTTTCGGTTTATTTAATAATAAAACATACAAGAAAGGGCCAAATCTACCATACACCCAAAGTTAGGGTGTTGGAAAACGGGCGTTTCTAGGCATAGGCAACCTAGGCGGTCGCCCACACTTAAAAAATTTATATAATTTCTATGGGGCAATCAATCTATATGTATTTTTATTTAAATTATTATAAACGTTGAACTCCAGACTTATTCATTTCTTATGAGAGACATGATATTGACGATTCAAAAGACAGTGTTGGCAGAGGACAGGTGTGGACGCTGGGTGAGTGACGTCAGTGTTGAAGGCCTGTTGACAGTTTTCTGGCTGCCGTTCTTTAATGAGGCTACTATAAACTATGAAACGATCAAAGCCATCGGGGGAACAGTTTAGAAAGAAGAGGAAAGATTAGGAAGAAAGGAGACAGAACTACAGTGGTATGTTTTTATGGACATTTTAAAAAGCATCTGTCTATCTCTGGTGTAGCTACATTTATATACAATGTAGCATGCCAAGCTAACTAGCTAAGCTAGCTATCAAGCAACTAGGTAAGCTAGATGAACTACAGTACAGTAGAAGTACTAGTGATGGGAGAAAGAAATATATACTGAAATACATCGCAATAAGTGCTATATTTGCCCAACTTAAAATCCCTTCTCAAAACAAAAAATCAATATTAAGCAAAGTAGTCCAAAGACCATTATTAATGGTTATAAATATGGGCATTAATAGAACACATTCATCCGTCTATATCATAATGGCAAGGTACATTTTAATCGGAGAAAAATTTACACTGAACTTTATTTAGTCTCTGGTTCCTGTGGTCGAAACAGAACAAGTACTGTACACCCCAAAGTATTTTGTTGACATTTCCTGAAAGCAAAAAACTGCCGTCACAATTATATACTTCAAGGCAGTTTGTGGTTTCATCACCGTCTCCTGTCCTTTAGACAGATATTTAAGAGATGGAAAACCACCTCACCATTGATTCAGTATCTATGGTTTTACTACTAATATATGTGTTTTTGTAAAATGTAAAATGTCAGTGGTTTATGGCAAGGCTATTCAAATCCTACTCTACGAGGGCCGGAGCCTGCTGGTTTAAAGTTCTACATTATCAATTGCACACATCGGGTGTAGCAGAACTAAATAAGTCCCAGATTAGAGGGTTGCAATGAAGAAATGGAGTGGAACTGGCCTGGAGGACCAGATTTGAATAGGCATGTGTCACGCCCAGCCAGTGAGGCTGGCGTGAACGCCGATATGAACTGAGAACGGACTCTTAAATTATATGTGTATTTGGGTTTGTATTGCCAGTGCGGATGCACTGTGGTTTTGTTTTATGGTTATGTACTATTTTACAGTTATTTGTGTTGTGGGTTATGTAGCGCCTTCCTCTCTTTCACTTGGGCACTGATTAGGAACTGAGCTATCTAATCACCTAATCACTTTCAGCTGGTTAGCTCTGTTCCTATATCAGGCCAGGTGGGAGAGAGAAGGGCGCGGTTCATTATTGTAATGTCACTGAAGGAGTACGGACACCCAGGAGCTATCGTCTTTAGCAGTG
>JACXGM010001177.1:0-28977 GCA_016801145.1 Umbra pygmaea
CGCCAGGAGCAGATGTGGGAAGGAGGGTGAATGCAGTCTGTGGCAGTTGGGTAGTAGCAGCAGTCACCAGCTGAGGCGTTGGGGTGGAGCCCCAGTATCAGGTGCAGGATGCAGAGCCCCTGTTTGTGGTGTGGGGGTTGGCGTCCCTAGCTCTGGCGAGGTGGGCAGGGCCTCCGGTATTGGTGGTGAGGTGGGCAGGGCCTCCGGTACTGGTGGTGAGGTGGGCAGGGCCTCCGGTACTGGTGGTGAGGTGGGCAGGGCCTCCGGCACAACATTCCATATTAACGATACATTTTATAGGGGCATATAGAAAAGTTAAGTATACTTGGAAGATTAATATGTCACAAACATAAACACAAACAGATAGTTTTTTCCTACATAACTATGGAGACAATAAAACTTATGGAGAAGCACGTTGGTCGTTGTTGGAGTCAAGGCTAATAAAGGAAAAGCATGACAATAATGATAAAGCATAACACACATACAGTATGATATAATATGAACCATAGAATGTATGCGTACTGGATGTTATATAAACCCCCTATGAGATATTATTTTTTATAATGTTTGATTTCATTTTTGCGCAAATGAAAGGTGTCATTTATTGCCTTTCACTGTGAGTACAAACAGTTCCATACTTGATTAAACATTGAATTTATCTGGAACTATTAGCACTGATATATACAACGAGGTACAATGCCACTTATTACAGTTATACCAAAATATTCCCAAACAATTACGCCTAATTGATAATTACCCTATGATTTACAAGGGAATAATACGCCTGTAGATATGCACCTGAAAAACAACCCTATTCCTTCTCCTGTAGTTGCAACACCTCTGCAACAGATCTTAATAATAATCTGCATCTGTAAATGTGCAAACGGTTAGGAGATATAAGGTCAGGTTCCAACAATTCGGCTCCATGGTGTACAGGTGCATCCACAAGCTAAGTGGGAAACAATACAAATACAAAGAATTTTTATGACAGTCAGTCACTGCACATTTCCCAAGACTATGAATACAGAGGTGGAGGGAAGACACAAGTGCATTTATACCAGAAAAAAGATCTAATATATACCTAAATCTAATTCATCACCACCGTTGCATTGTCTGTACAGAGGAGCGAGACAGATTCTGTGCCTCTTGTGCACAGCAGACAAAGGTCCAACCAAGCATTCAGAAGGGTATTGACAAGAAGAGAAATGAGGGAGTGACTGTGGATGAGGAGCATCATTTAACAGAGCCTGGGGCATAGAATTTCTCTCTTCTTCCAGTGAAATGCCTCAGCTGCATGCTGACTGCTTGCTGTTTCATTATGATGAGGCTATGGGCTAAACGTAGTCAAGCATATCAAATATCCTGGAAGCACGTACTAAATAAATCATTTTATTTATTCCATTACTGGTGGGATGTGCTTCCCTGTAAACCATCTTGAGACCGTACTAACAGACAAAAAGCTTTTGTGCCTCCCCTTGCCTTCATGGGTATGGCAGTGACACAAACACTTAGCCAGTTTCCTCAAACCGACTGTTGCTTTTCTATCAACCGGAGGTTTCACGTCCTTACCTTCCACGTGATGCAGAGGCTCAGGGGTGGAGGCGGGCATGTCTCCTGTGTGTTTTGCTGTTTGACAGGGCACTATTCCTCACTGTGGTGTCAGTCAGTGTTGAAGGAGTTTAAAATCTGACACTTGGATTACCGCTGGACATATAAAAACACTGCAATGATCAACTGCATGCCTCAAATATGTCTTTACTGACAGGTTACTCATTTTAGGTATGAGATGTCGAATGCAAAAATGAAATAAAATTGCATTCATTCCGGGGAATGTTGCCGATAGATGTTAAGCATGGAGGAAACCTCTGAAGGAAATTTGTATGAAATTTTTCTCATCTTAAATCCGAAGAGAGCCATGGGAATTCTAAGAATACATGGGAATATAAATCAGACAATGTTAAGGGGAAAGATATAGGCACATTTTTTGTTTGCTTTTGTTGAGGAGCCAAATCTGTCCCGGCCATATTTGTGTGCTCAACAGTGAAAATTGAACAAGTTTGATTTCTCTTGTGAGTGGAAAACAGACAGAACTCCACATGGGATGCTGATGACACGGGAAGGCAATTCTGTTCACAGTTTAAGACATGTTTCCTATGGCTCTTCTGGAGAAAAGGGAGCCCCTCTTAAGTCAGAGTTTCCCTTTCAGAGAAAAGTGAGAGAAATCACATTTTATACTTACAGTGGAAAAAAGGTGTATTCTCTCATAGGAAATCAATGAGAACAGTCATAGTAGAATGGTGAGTCATTTTGTTTAATCTCTGAAACAATTTACATTCAGCAAAGGAGAAATCAAACTGTGAGAGGAAATGAGAGAAACATTGTCAAATCAATGCAACCTGTATTAGAGTAATGATAAGATTAGCCAAATGCAATGCTGTTATTCTGTGCAACCACAGCACTGGCAGCCACTGGTAAAAGTATACACACATATTTAACCCTCACAAACATATTAACTTATTTCCTATTTATTATAACATAATGTACTATACGATTGTTAATCAATTTATTAGATTATGGATTTTTTTGCAAAGTGAACTGGTAGTTTAATTTCATTAATTTTTTTATTTGCCAATATTATCAAATTGCAAATGGTACATTTTAAATCACTGAAACATATTGTGATATCGGTTTCATTAATTATGCTGTAGTAAAATCTCCCATTGATTTTCAATTGGGATGAGATATGGTGACTGTGAAGGCCAATAGAATATGATTTAGATTTTCACATTCAACAAACCATTCAGTGACAATTGTGGACAGATGCACTGTCATCCTGGACAAGATTACTCCCGTTAGGATAGAAATATTTCAACGTGGGATGAAAGTGATCAATCAGGAAAACTTCTTAATGATTTGCAGTGGACCTTCCGTCTAAGGGGAAAAGTTGACCGAAACCAGGCCAGGAAAATGCACGGGACAGCATACCAGAGCTCGAGGACCCCTTCACTGTAGGGGTCCAGCATTCAGGCCTGTTCTGTTCTCGTGGTGGACGCCGCACATGTTCTTGCCCACTTATTGGAGAATAGTCAGACCCAAAAGGCCACAAAAACTCAAATAACTACAACAGTAAAGAAGGGCATCTCTGGCGCAACCCATAAAACCTTGATGTGAACGGGTTACAGCAGAAGACCACACAGGGATCCACTACTATAATTTTCATCTTCTGTCAGAATAAGATGAGGCTACAGTGGGCACGTAATTCACCAAGACAGGGAACTGAAAAAAGATGGTGCCTGGTCTGAAGAAACTCAAATTCATCTCATAAATACATGGATCCAACATGTCCTGTGTCAACAGAACAGGCATTTGATCGTGTTATGGTGCAGGGATGCACATTCGAATGCAACTGTAAAATGTTTTCCAGGTAAAAATGGGGTCCAAAGTAAAAGGATACACCTAATTACATGTCCAGTGACTGTAAACCTTTAAATGAAATGTAATTGTTTTAAACTATAGTGTTGAAATGTTGTACAAAAGAATTATAACTTTGTAATTTCATAGATTAAGTTAAACTATAGATTAAGTTTACTTATAACTGTAGATTATACTGTACATACTTATGTATGTATATTAACAACATATTACAAATCCAGTCTAATAATATGAGGGTTCAAAAAAATATTTTGTTTACCAAAGATGTCCTAGACTGCTACTTTATGTAACAGAAAAGCATAGCAGCAGATTAATAGCTAAAGCTCTAAAGCATAACAAGAGCATTAGCTCAAGCAAGCAATGTGAGGGGCAAACTGTGTGCACAACAGCAATAAAAAAAATCTTTTTTTTATTGCCTAGAAATGTAAATATGTTTGGTAATGTCACAGTTTACAAAGAAAAAAGCCAACTACACAACAGTGAAAAAGAAACTGGCCCGCAGTCAGGAATCACAAATTCAGCTTGTCAATTGGCAATTAACATGCCAGAATTACCAACAAGCATGCATTGAACAATTACACTAGCCTAAAAATAGAGTCCTAAAACCATAGTACAATAAATACAGTATATACAGTATATATATATATATTTATATATATATATATATATATATATATATATATATATATATATATATATAGTAATATACAGTATATTGAAATATATTTCTTCTTAAATACACATTCTTTTTCAGGTTTTTCAACTAAATACAGAGTTAATGTCCTGGAATTAGTTTGAATAGCAAATAATGAATGATACTGAATGATACTGAATGACACTGTACCTACATCCTCTTTTGAGATGTGTGACTTGAATTGGAGGCAATGTGAAAAGAAGTCAAAGTATTTTACTATCATATGCTAAAAACAGAAGTACTTCACAATATCATTTTTACTTGTATGCGTTGCTGACACGATAACATTGCTAAAAAAAATTATTGATACAATATTAAAATATGTTAAAAAGTTAACAACATTCAAGACTGCAAAATGCAATATACTGTAGGTGCAAAGGCATGCAGAAATTGTCAACATATTGTACATCCTGTCAGACAAGTGAACATCAGGAGACCACTAAAGAGCAGTAGCAGCTTCACAAGGATCGAACAACAACACATCAAAGTTTAGCTTGAGAACCAAAATCTCTTTTGAAGAAATGTACCTTCTCAAAGCATTGTACCAGAAATTGGGCATTGCTCTTCACATGCATGGGATTGTTTATTGACAACAGGCATAACTGATATTCATCAAGCAATACATTCAAATGTAATAGTGACAATGAAGTGTCTCAGCCTGAAAAAGTGTAACCAGGGTTTTCCTTTCATACAGAAATGTATTTTGCATAGGCTTTCTTGGATTAAAAAAATCTGGTTAAATTTACAAGAAAAACGTGATGTGGTTTGTGTATAATTTTGCTCAGATACGGGCAAGTAAATATTGCCAGGGAAAGAAGGCAGTGCTGCAAAATATGCAGTACAATTGTAACATTTGAAACAATGTCAGCTTTAAAATCGGTCCACTAGCTGGATATTGATCAATGGCAAATCTATGCAAATTTTAGTAAATTGACATTGATTTCATGAAATTATTCATATACATAAATCTTTTATTTAGTTATTTTCTTATATTTATTAACCGTAAATTGCTGAAAGGCTACAGCTAGGAGATGTTGTGTATGTTGTGTTCAGTCACTGATAGTCAGCTAGGCCTATATCAAATTAATCTCAAATTCAGGTTTAGTTTGTTGGTCACATGCACATAAACCCAGATGCAGATAAGCTCATGTCATGGCTCCACAGAAGAAATCCCCGTGTGTGTATGGTGAACTGGCACAGGAACAGTCTGATTATGAGAAACTACGTGTAGGGTTTTGTCCAAATCCTTGGAGTTTTGATTTCTATTTCCATGCACTACTCATATTTTCAATGTCTGGAGTCATTTGTGAATAAATGATCGCATTCTGGCTCAGGGGGTTAACAAAGGAGCTACACACTCTTTAACAATTCAGGCCACACTTCCCCCACGTGAGTGTGCATGCAATAGGGTGTGCACTTGTTTATATCAGTGGATAAAGCATCCCACTGGCCACAAATTAAGCATTCAGGCTCGGCTGCCCTCTTGTGATCCATGATTACGTGCTGTGGGTACTAAAACCGACTGTGCCCTAGGTGCAACATAAGCTTGGTGGGGAGCTTATGGTGGGGAGCCCAAAGTTTTGAAGCTGTTACACATCTTGAAATGACTTAAATACATGTTTTTTACCCATTTTTCAACCCCTCCCAATTTGTCATTGTCAAATTCCCTTTAAGCCTTTTTTCAGCTGTAACCCCTCAGGAGGTGTGGCATGGTCAAAGACCAATCACATGCTTCCTCCAAGCATATATCATCAGTGCCGGCCCGAGCTATTTGGGGGTTTAAGCAGAATTTGATTTGGGGGCCCCCTCCCACCACGCGGAGTCACCTGTGCACTCTATTGGGGGCCCCCTGGTGGCAAGAAGGGCCGCTTAGTTCGCTTATGCCTCGGGCCGGCCCTGCATGTCATTAAGCCATCTAGTTCTTATCACACTGCTTGTTCCACTCAGAAGCTTTAAGTTGAACGATTGGAGATTAAACATTTGCCAACAATAACCACATCCAACTGCCTACCCGTCCATCCTTAGCAGCGCTTTCCCAATATTTGGTGGCAAATGCTGAGCACCTGGGCCTCATCAGAACTCTGGCCACTGTGACTCAGTTGGGCTGTGAGGCAACGACATAGACTACTATATCAATTTTGACAGAACAGAACTCATTAAATAAATGACATTTGGAATGTCATTGTCATAAAAGTTGTATAATCAAAATATGTTTTTATTGTCACTCAAAACGAAGTTCTTTGTACATTGATGAAGACATTTCCAGTAAATTTTATACTTTGTTTTTGGTACTTTTTTGGGAAGTGGGAAAGTGTTATTACACATGAACTTGCTGAATGTTATTCCACATGATAAGCTATTACACATCGCTTCAAGTAATAATTTGACTGTCTCACTTATCGGGCAGCTGTCTAACTCAGATAGGGCAGGGTCGAGCTAGCGCAAGATGTCCCCAATAATGTACTACAACTTAATGTTAAGTGAAAAGTTTTCTGTGTAGCTATGTACTATGTGAAAGTAACATTTAATTATTACTTTATAGTTATGATGTAAACAAAATTAAAGAAAAAACTTCGGTGAAATAAGTAGAGAACTGTCAGAAGGAAAACATTTTAATGACTTAGAAAATATTTACAGTTTTTTCCAATTGCTAACACACAAAATGCATAATTTGGCTCATTGTGTCAAAACTCAACACACAAGAATTCTTTACACAACACTTGAAGATTAACATTGAACTGCCATGTCAAAACTGCCATTCTGCTGACAAAACTTAACACTCTGACTTCAAAAGGCCCTCTTCAGATCGATAGGGAACACACATGCACATGAAAAATAAACAGTCAAACAGACACAACACACTGGTCAAATTTACTCAAGACACTTCTGTCATTTGTAGTTTGTAAACAGTTTTTATTCCCGCAACCAAGCCTCAGTGATACATTGTACAGGTAGTAAAACAACTCCCATTACAAGTCAGGGATCACTCAGTCGATTGGGGTCTGGCCAAGTCACCTCGTCCACATCACCGGCGATGTTCTCCCTTGCCAGGCAATGGGAAAATATCGCCAGGCGTGGCGTGGATACCCGTGGATCGAGCCCACCTCGATGTCTCTGCATGCCTCCTCCATTGCTTGCAGGAGCATGTGTAGGCGATCATAGACCTTCCACCGCCATGCCTAAAACAATTCCTCTATCAGGTTGAGGAACGGGAAATAAGGGGGTAGGTACAGCACCATGAAATGGTTGTGGTTGGCGAATTAGTCCCGGACCAGAGCAGCCCGGTAGAAACTGACATTATCCCAGATGACAATGAACATGGGCTGCCCTGGTTGGTCCTATGTGGCCGCGGCATGTAGTGCATGCAGACATGTCAGTATGTGTGCAGTGTTGTAGGGACCCAGGGTGGCATGGTGATGTTGCCCCCGCACTGCCCGGCGACATTCTCGATGGCCCTTTGGCCAATGATGTTTCAGTCCAGATGTCTGGTTTTTACCAGAGTCTCTTCCTCTAATTCCTCTCCCACTTCCTTCCCCGTCTCTTCCTTGTTCTCCACTCCCTCTTCCCGTCTCTTCCTCATCTTCTCCTTCCCCTTGGTCCTTCAGCCTCCATATTCATGATTGTCTCACGACAGGTGCTCATACCTGAATTATATATAGTGACTGATTGGTGTTCAGTTACAGGTTAAGTGTTTTACGGTGTGTGCGGGAGTGTTGCTAATGTCGTGTGTGTTTTAACTATTGAATGGACGTGCTGACTGCAGAGTGTTTCATCATTGGCCAAAGTGTGTAACACATATACGATGTGTGTAGTATTTTGCAGCGTGTGTTACAGAATTGCTTACGGTGCCATGCCGACATTGTGTTTATTCATTTGGTGCCTGAGTGTACCAAATGCATGCAAACGTTACGGTTTTGATGCTTTGTTATGACCATTCACTTTTAGTGTTTTAGCAATCGGGAAAAACTGTAACATTCAAACCACTGAAATTCCATCTACAATTTTAATATTAATGCAATAATTATTAATAAAACTCACATGAAAGTTAGACATACTAACACAAGGTGAAAAATCAAGCTGCATTGTAAATAACTGAAACACATTATCAGTCCAATTTTAGAAAATGGTATATTTGGTATATGGTATATAAACGCATGGTATATTCAGTGAACACTGTTTATTTCACTAGGTGTTTTTGCACATTATAAACCTTGAATTGGAAAAAATCTATTAGCAAATGCCAAGTTACTTAATTCTCTTTTTCACTGCAATGCTTCCCACTCATTGGATGTCTTGCAGATGGCAAATGATGCTACCGAACCGCTAGGGTGCATGGATCATGTCCCAGGCATTAGTAGAACGATAATTTACACTCAAAGTCCAATTTATTAGGTATACCTGTTCAACTGCATGTTAGTGCAAATTTCTAATCAGCCAAGCATGTTGCAGCAAGTCAATGCATTTAGGCATGTAGACATGGTCAAGAAAATTTGCTGAACTTTAAATCAAGCATCAGAATGGAGAAGAAAGGTGATTTAAGTGACTTTAAACGTGGCATGGTTTTTGGTGCCAGACGAAATGGTATTAGTATTTCAGAAATTGCTGAACTACTGGGATTTTCCCACACAATCATCTCAAGGGTTTACAGAGAATGGTCCAAAAAAGAAAATTTAAGTTTGCCAAAGAGCATCTCTAAATTTGAAATATGTTAAACCTTGAAGCAGATGGGTTTACGGCCGCAGAAAACCACACCAGGTCCAACTCCTGTCAGCTAAGAACAGGAAACTGAGAATACAATTTGCACAGGCCCACCCCAATTGGACAATGGAATATTGGAAAAACATTTTCTGGTCTGATGAGTCTCGATATCTGCAGTGACATTCAGAGGGTAGGGTCAGAGTTTGTCGTAAACAACATGAAAACTATGGATGCATCCTGCCTTGTATCAAAGGTTCAGACTGGTGGTGGTGTGATGGTGTGGGGGATATTTTCTTGGCCACGTTTGTATTTACATTTGCGCTGAGCATTGCAGACAAGGACGAAATAGTCAGTCCCACATTGAGGGTACAGTGTCAGAGACAGTTGTGGGACCTACTGTGTTGGTTCCTGCACACATTATTATTTAATCGGTATAATAGTAAAGACACAATTTAATGTGTAAAAACATATTAGGCCTGTACACAACCATAAATTATGTTTTTTATCTGATTGTCAAATGAATATTAGACACACCCTATAATGATTTCAGCATCAGAATAGACTACTTAGTCTCAACTGATTAAAAAGCCAGTGATCTTCCTACTGAGGACAGTTCTAAACACTCCCTGGCCACTTCATTAGGTACACCTGTTTAACTGCTCATTAATACAAACATCTAATTAGCCAAACACACGGCAGCAAATGGCTGTGAGACTCACTCAATTGACCAAGGTCTCATGGTGCAATTATTATTTCTCAAATACAAATCAATTGTTAAAACAACAGAGATGTTCACAATTCCTTTTATATGAGTCTGAGTCAAGTCTGAAGTCTCTGATCAAGAGTCTGAGTCAAGTCATGAGCCTCTTAACCATAAGTGCACATTAACACTGTCACATCTAGCGCCGTAGCTATTTATGCTTTCGTAGTGCTGAAAGAAGTGTGAGACAAACAACAGGAATACAGAGTGTTGGGGTCCACGTGGCGTTGTGGGCAAAGTAAATTGGCATAGCGCTGCCCGGGATTTGGGTTAGATAAATCAGATTATCTATCCTACCACATCGCTCTACAGCAACTCCTTGTGTGCAGATCTGGAGCCTGTAAATCCAATCGCGTAAGTATAGTTGTTCAGTGTAATCATCCAGTGCATGATCGGGCTGGGCAACATGTGGTTGGATAAACCATGTGAGCGCCCCTCATCATCCCCATCTGTCCAGATAGACTACACTATCGGTACTCTACAGTGGAGTGGAACTAGTCTAGCAACCCAACGCTTATGAGAGTTAACTCTGGTGCAGTTTGCTACAGCTGTGTCCATATTACCTTGTTCAGGTGTATTTAAGGGTTGCACATAGTACTCCAAAATGTAATTTGCCAATTAAAATTAATCAGTATTTCTATCAGCACAGCTACAGCACTATTAAAGCCTTTTTTCCAATTAGGTCCCCAATTCAACAAAGCAAAAGACAAAGTATTCATTAATGAGGGACAGAGCAATGTCAGTAGTCAGTTCTTCAAGAAAAATTGGGAATGTTTTTGTGATTGTTGCGGGTAAAGATCCTTGATTATGCGATGGAATATGTGGGATAATTATGCAATTTTATGCGATGAAATTGCGGAAAATTGCAGAAATTGCAGGAACTTGCAAAAAATGTGTTACATGTATAAAAGACACCTGTCCACACATTCAATCAAACAGACTCCAACCTCTCCACAATGGCCAAGACCAGAAAGCTTTGTAAGGACATCAGGGATAAGATTGTAGACCAGCACAAGGATGGGATGGGCTACAGGACAATAGGCAAGCAGCTTGGTGAGAAGGCAACAACTGACGCAATTATTAGAAAATGGAAGAAGTTCAAGGTGATGGTCAATGTCCCCCGGTCTGGGGCTCCATGTAAGATCTCACCTCGTGGGGCATCAATGTTCATGAGGAAGGTGAGGGATCAGCCCAGAACTACACGACAGGACCTTCAAAATGACCTGAAGAGAGCTGGGACCACAGTCTCAATAAAAACCATAAGTAAAATACTACGACGTCATGGATTTAAATCCTGCAGTGCACGCAAGGTCCCCCTGCTTTATTCTTTTAAAAAAAAGCAACCATACAGTATGTATCTCCTTGTTTCAGGTCCAGTGTAAAAAGAGGTTAACTTTGGGAATGTTTTTGAATTTGAATTTGACATTCAGGGGGCAATCCTTAAGGGTTAAAGGATTAGGGCTAGGAAATAGGGAACATGGATATTTAGGTGTAAATCAGTTTTCAGGGCCCCACAAAAATAGAAAAACAAATGTGTGTGTGTTTGCTTGTTTGTTATTGAGAGAAGTTTAACTTATTTCTCTTTTGTCCCATATGACAGTTTTTGTTTTCACAAAGTGTTTCGTGTTAAAACACGTTTGATTTCACTCTGTATTTTTTGTGATTTTTCCAGATTTTCCTCGATTCCCCATTACCTTTCTAATCTTGCCTTGTCGGCAGCTCCGCAACTCTGTACAGATCTATGGGATGACAAGGGGAGAGCACATGGTTCGTCCAATCACATGCCGCCAATTCTTTTCGCCCTGCTTATCCAACACTTTAGTCGGTTCAGACACAGGATGATTATGTTCACCAACTATTCTTTTGCAAGGTAGATGATTCAACTTATCTATCCCAAATCCTGTGCAGTGCCGATGTGTGCTGCCTCATGCTGGAGCTCTGGGAAAAGTCACAGAACCCATAGTCAAGCTCAAACTACTCAGTAACATGTGTGCATTGAAAAAGTTACACCATATTGTGGCATTATAATGTAATGTCGTAAACACTGAAACTTTTTTACAGCTTAAAGGGGAACAATGACAAAATTCTATAATTTGTCTATGTCCATATTCCTAAAAAGTGATTATGAGTCTGGCTCATCAGGCAGCTCTCTCACTCAGGCAGAGCAGGTTCGAGCTAGTGCGAGTGCTACATAAATGGGTCATATGGCTTTGTCCAGATGAATGCGCTTGATACAACTTTGTGAAATAACAACTATTTGGGTGAAAAGCAAATGTTCTTTCACAAAAAAACATGCCCGTATGACCTCCCTACAACGCCTGGGCATGCTCCTGATGAGGTGGCGGATGGTCTCCTGAGGGATGTTTTCCCAGACCTGGACTAAAGCATCCGCCAACTCCTGGACAGTCTGTGGTGCAACGTGGCGTTGGTGGATGGAGCGAGACATGATGTCCCATATGTGCTCATGGCAGTCATGCTACCTCTGGTGAGCACATGGAGGGCTGTGCGCCCCCCCCCAAAGAAATGCCACCCCACACCATTTCTGACCCACCGCCAAACCGGTCATGCTGGAGGATGTTACAGGCAGCAGAACGTTCTGGGCGGCGTCTCCAGACTCTGTCAAGTCTGTCACATGTGCTCAGTGTGAACCTGCTTTCATCTGTGAAGAGCACAGGGCGCCAATTGCGAATTTGCCAATTTTGGTGTTCTCTGGCAAATGCCAAACGTCCTGCACGGTGTTGGCCTGTAAGCACAACCCCCCCGTGGACGTCAGGCCCTCATACCACCCTCATGGAGTCTGTTTCTGACCGTTTGAGTGGACACATGCACATTTGTAGCCTGCTGGAGGTCATTTTTGCAGGGCTCTGGCAGTGCTCCTCTTGCTCTTCCTTGCACAAAGGCCGAGGTAGCGGTCCTGCTGCTGGGTTGTTGCTCTCCTACGGCCTCCTCCACGACTCCTGATGTACTGGCCTGTCTCTCGGTAGAGAGCCATGCTGTGGACACTACGCTGACGGACACAACAAACCTTCTTGCCACAGCTCGCATTGATGTGCCATCCTGGATGAGCTGCACTACCTGAGCCACTTGTGTGGGTTGTAGACTCTGTCTCATGCTACCACTAGAGTGAAAACACCGCCAGCATTCAATAGTGACCAAAACATCAGCCAGGAAGCATAAGAACTGAGAAGTGGTCTGTGGTCACCACCTGCAGAACCACTCCTTTGTTGGGGGTGTCTTGCTAATTGCCTATAATTTCCACCTGTTGTCTGTTCCATTTGCACAACAGCATGTGAAATTGATTGTCAATTAGTGTTGCTTCCTGAGTGGACAGTGTGATATTGCAACAACACATCAACAGTAGGGTAAAACTAACCTGTCTCACCACGGTCTAAACCCAGCTCACATATTTTTTGAGCAGTGTACATTATTGGTTCCTTTATTTTTTTATTGTTTCAACTGCACTGCTAAGCCGTGGCACAAGATTTTTCAGTCTTTCCAATCTTGTTGAAAAATGTAGTTACATCTGCATCTCTTGTACATGTGAAAAAACTTAGCCAGTGAATTTTTAAATGCATAGAGTATTCTAACATTTCCCTTGTAAATGTTACTGCAACAAACATTTACTCTGTAAATATTACTACTGTTACTATAGCTATACTGTAACTGTTAGTTACTTGCATCGGTACCTAACATAAGTACAGTAGTAGCATTTTTCTCAGTTCAATTGTAACTTACATTCCAAAGTGTACTGGAGTAAAATCTAACAATTTTTGTGCATTTCTTGTCAACAATGACCCACTTTAGGTTAATGGACTCAATTATAATGTACCCAAGGTAATGTAAAAAGCATTGTGAAATTGATAAATGAAAATGTAAGCACAATAAAATCAATCAAAATTAAATTTCCATTAGTGTGAGGGTTTTAAACCATTCATTTACAGATAGTGAGACGGAGAATTTCTCTTGCTACTAGACAGAAATGTCAGTGGAGAAATGAAGATCAATGCAGTGGAGAGGTCTTCTCAAATCTATATCAACTCTAATTCTCCAAACCCATCTTTAAAATCATCCTCCTTGGGCCAATGTATCATCCATCACCTCCCCCTAAAGCACAACAACACATCCTTATTAAGCTGTTTAGCCTATCAAGTGAATGTCTTTCAATATCCGTCTGCACTGGTATTTAGCTTGACGATCTGCCAATGAGAAACAATTTGTGATACATTCCAACTAAATTCATTCTTTAATGTAGTTTTAAACTGTCAATTTACAGACAATGAATTGCAGAATTCATGCCAGGAAGGTTTTCATAAAACATCACTCATCATGTTAACACTAATCAAAGAATGCATCTCTCAAATTTAAATTTACAATTTAGGCATGAGGAGCAAGATAAAACTTGTTTTGAAGTTCCATAGACAAACCTTACGACAACCTAGTGTATGCATAATTAAATCCAAGCCATCGTGGAGCTGGCAGTTTAATCCCATGGGATCCTACCAAGCACCAGATGAAACACATGAAACCTCTTATTGGAGCTGTTAACAGAAGCTTAATAGGCCTTTGTGTTCTTTGACACAGCAGACCTTTGTTAGTGAGGACAGTGGCGATACCCTTGTGTAACTTGATTTCCCCTCTAGCTGTGACACCTTCCTCCAATTAGGGCTCTAGCTTTGTACACCAATCAATGCTGAGGGCTCTACGTAGACATGCCAATACCTAAATTAGAGACTCCTCTATACAGTTACTGAAAACATAAAGATGACCGCATCTTTCATGTGTGGCTCACTAACAAGATTCTCCTTTGAACTTATTAACACCAGTGGTCCTTTGTGAAATATCAAAGCAATGAAGAGAAGAAAAAAACTATATTCAAAGAAGAGCTATTGGTATAAATAGTATGTATTTGGGCCTACTGTAGGCTCAGTAAGATGCAAGCTCAATGAGTCTGCATTCAAACTAGGGCTCAGGCAAAGGACTAAAAACTAATGCAAGCTATTTTACATAATCATGCTTTATATAGAGAACCAGTCATTCATTACTCAGTGCATCTAGATTGCATTTAGAGCTTAATTAATGAGGACACTGGACCAGTAAATTAATTAAAAACAGACACCATTTCTGAAATCAAATAAGACTTGGGCTTTGTCAATCGGATGTGGGATGACTTGTGTTATGAAGACTTCAGCACGACGCATTGTTGTCAACGAGCCACGATTAAGACTGTTTCGCAAAAAAACATGTAGAGAGAATCTGCACAGACATTCAATAGATAGAGATTTCAAATCTCACCATAACATCTTTGTCACTGTATTTGTAAATGTTTATTCTTTCATCTGATAAATCACTGTATTATTTAATGAATAATCCCTTAATTCTTGTCCATTTAAAATTGGGTGCTTGAAATGCATGCATTCTTATTTATATTATGTTTTAGTTCACCTTTATTTGACCAGATAATCTGATTGAGAAAACCCATTGGAAATCGTGACCTGGCCAAGACAAGGCGCAAGGTGCAGACTGCATATCTGCTTCTTCCCACAGACCATCAGGTTGTTAAATGGCCTGAACTACTAATTTGTTTTACAGGCCATCATGGAGAATTAGACTAGCCCTTCCACTACCATACTATTTAACCGCTTAACTACCCCTCGTCACTTTGGACTGATGTCCTAATCTACCTAGTGTATCAGAGAGAGGCTGTGAATATTTATGTACATGTGTTTTTTCGTTGTTAATTTTTATTAAATTTGCTAAGATTTCAAAAACATTTCTTTCACAAATTCATTATGGGGTATTGTTTGTATAATTTTGATGGAAATTATGAATTTAATCCATTTTGGAATAATAATGATGCACTGTAAACATTGGTTTATTTTTGTATATATGGCTCTCATGCGGAACATTTCTGAATATAATGCCTGCATAAATATTTACCCTCTTGGACGTTTCCACATTTGGTACTGTGACAATCTAGAATGAAATCAGATTGGATTTTTTACACAACATACTGAACACTTTTAAGGTGCTAAATATTTTTTATTGTGACAAATGCTGAATACAAAAATAAATTCAATACAGTTGTGGTCAAAATATTTGAGAATGGCAGAAGTATTGATCTCCACAAAGCTTGCTGCTTTAGTGTTCTTAGACCATTTTGTCAGTAGTTACTAACGTGTACTGAAGAATAATTACAAGCATTCCATAACTGTTAAAGGCTTTTATTGACATTACATTAAGTTTATGCAGAGTCAATATTTGCAGTGTTGACATTTCTTTTTCAAGACCTCTGGAATCCATCCTCTCATGCTGTCAATTAATTTCTGTGCCACATCCTGATGGCAGTCCATTCTTGCATGATCAATGCTTGGAGTTTGTCAAAATTTGTGGGTTTTTGTTTGTCTACCCGCCTCTTGAGGATCTACAATACGTTCTCAGTGGGGTTAAGGTCTGGGGAGTTTGCTGGCCATGGACCCAAAATGTTGATGTTTTGATCCCCGAGGCACTCAGTTATCACTTTGCCTCATGGCAAAGTGCTCCATTATGCTGGAAAAGATATTGGTCTTCACCAAACTTTTCTTGGATGGTTGGGAGAAGTTGCTCTCAGAAGATGCGTTGGTGCAATTCTTTATTCATGGCTGTGTTATTAGGGAAAATTGTGAGTGAGCCCACTCCCTTGGCTGAGAAGCAACCCCACACATGAATGGTCTCAGGATGCTTTACTGTTAGCATGACACTGGACTGATGAACGCGCTCACCTTGTCTCCTCTGGACAAGGTGTTTTCCAGATGGCCCAAACACTGACTTTACCCCAGACCTCAGCAGTCCAATCCCTGTAACTTTTTCAGAATATCAGTCTGTCCCTGATGTTTTTCCTGGAGAGAAGAGGCTTTCTTGGGTGCCCTGACACCTTCTTCACAACAATAGAACCTATCTCCTTGAAGTTCTTGATGATCCAATAAATGGTTGATTTAGGTGCAATCTTACTAGCATTAATATCTTTGCCCGTGAAGCCCTTTTTGTGTAAAGCAATGATGATGACATGTGTTTCCTTGCAGGTAACCATGGTTGAACCATGGAGGAAGAACAATGATTTCAAGCACCACCCTCCTTTTAAAGCTTCCAGTCTGTTATTATAACTCAATTAGCATGAATGAGTGATCTCCAGCCTTGTCCTCGTCAACACTCTCACCTGTGTTAACGAGACAATCACTGACATGATGGCAGCTGGTACTTTTGTGGCAGGGCTGAAATGCAGTGGAAAGGTTTTTTGGTATTACGTTTATTTTCATGGCAAAAAGGGAATTTGCAATTCATTGCAGTTCATCTGATCACTCTTCATGACATTCTGGAGTATATGCAAATTGCCATAATCAAAACTGAGGCAGCAGACTTTGTGTACATTTATATTTGTGTCATTATCAAAAACTTTGTACATTTGTTGGTTACATAAGTATTCACCCCCCCTGAGTAAACACTTGGTAGAACCACCTTTGGCTCCAATTCCAGCTGTGAGTCTTTTGGGGTAAATCTCTACCAGCTGTGAGTCTTTCGGAGTAAGTCTCTACCAGCTGTGAGTCTTTTGGGGTAAGTCTCTACCAGCTGTGAGTCTTTTGGGGTAAGTCTCTACCAGCTGTGAGTCTTTTGGGGTAAATCTCTACCAGCTGTGAGTCTTTTGGGGTCTCTACCAGCTGTGAGTCTTTTGGGGTAAGTCTCTACCAGCTGTGAGTCTTTTGGGGTAAGTCTCTACCAGCTGTGAGTCTTTTGGGGTAAGTCTCTACCAGCTGTGAGTCTTTTGGGGATAAGTCTCTACCAGCTGTGAGTCTTTTGGGGTAAGTCTCTACCAGCTGTGAGTCTTTTGGGGTCTCTACCAGCTGTGAGTCTTTTGGGGTAAGTCTCTACCTGTGAGTCTTTTGGAGTAAGTCTCTACCAGATTTGTACATCTGGATCCTGCAATTTTAGACCATTCTTCCTGACAAAATTGCCCAAGCTCTGTCAGGTTGGATGAGGACCATTGGTGAACAGACATTTTCAAGTCTGTCATTCAGTTGCAAAGATGCTTTTCAGTAATAGCCCAACACCTTAATAAGAGCCTTTATATATTTATTTTTCTATATTTGTATATAGACTACAGTAGAATTTGTACTGCAGGTATGACCTTTGAGTGAATTAGGACAATATTAATTGTAACGTGTAGTAGGCTTTTTGCTTTGTTTGGTAGAAGTCAAACATCGCAAACTACAACCACATCAAATAGTAATCATTGGGTCATACTTGACATCAAAATAATACTGGGCCTAAACTTTAGCCTAGAATTTAAAGCAACTTTAAAATGCCATTCATTAGATGACAATGGACAATAATGTCGATATTGTCTTAATCGGACAATACTGGCACAAAATGTGCAGTCCTCTGCACAAAAGCTGCGCATGCATTAGGGAATGTTACTTTAACTAGTTACTTTCCTTAGTTACTTCTCCAAACTATGTTACATTACTGCGTTACTCATCATTGAAAGTAATTATGTTACGTTACTGTGTTATTCTATTGAAAGTAACTTTATTTAAATGCTTTTTACATATGCTTTTTGGCGTGTCTAGGGTTAGTATCATACAGTTACTCATTCGACAAAAGTATACATTTATTAACCTAGTCAAGTATTTAAATGATTTGTATCAAGTTTAATGGTGTGTTGATTAAGGATTATTATTTACAGAAACATCCTGGGTGCAATTAGGGTTAACTGTCTTGTTCAAAACCAGAATGATAGAGGCTTCACCTTGCTATTGTGTTTGTGTGTGTGCAGGGAGGGGGAAAAGGCAAAAAAATAACTTGAAAATGACATACCTCTACTCGTTGTAGATGCTATATATAGAAAACAAATTATTTCTTTGGATTGCTGTGGAGGCACACTAATGTAATACAGACTAAAATAAAACAACGGATAATAAATTATTAACTTGTGTTCTAAAACAGAAAAAGTGAAAATATAATTCAAATGTAACTAATTTTGTTGTTATAATTGTAACTAGTAACTAATTGTACTTGAATTGTGAAAGTAACACGTTACATTGCTTTTTACCAAAAACACTTTGTTGTCAATTTTGAAACTGGAGGACGTTTCTGACATTGATGCCACATATGCTGAGAAGCACATACTTATTTTTAAAACAATTTATTAAAGTTGAATTTCTAATGTCTGAGTGAACAAGAGTCCATTTTCTCTATGACAACTGAGGTTTTAGCTTGTCTGCCTTCCACCCTAATTTGTCCATAATTGAGTATATATGGCTATAGGGTTGTTGAGCTGAATTTGCCCACATTTGATCAGGATCCCCACTATATGATAGCTACACCTCTATGAGAACGGCAAGGTGAGCGCATGATGTGAAGTGTTTCTTTCTTTGACATTTTTAATTTTCATCCCACCCTAGTCTGTTTAGCAACTAAACAAATGCTTTTAACATTGGAATGTAGCCAAACTATGCATTAATGTAGGAGGTTCCAGTGACTAAACCGTGAAATCTAAATGAACAAGTTGCAGAAGTTGTTCCAAATAATCTGTGCTGTGCCTGGGGCAACAAGGCAGTAGCCAATCAGCTCAGAATAAAGTGACATCTGCAACAAACACAAGGCACGCAAACTAAGCTATGCTATATCTGTGCTAATATAACCATACAGTCATGGAGACAAATTATGTGACAATTGAAGTCCTGAAGAGACAGTAACTATGCACACTGCATGAAGACTAGGCACAGTTTGCAGATCTGCTGTTATTCTTGAAAAAAAATAATAATAACAGGCCCAGACATGTATGTACAAAACACTATGTACAAAAAACATTACTTTGTTTAAATGACTCACACAGTCACATGCTATTTTCATTGACAGCTAACATCAAGCAAATTGCATTTTATATAATAATTTAAAACTAAAATCCTGTTGAAAGTTGATATTGAAAAAGGAAATGTTAACAGATTAGCCAACGTAATTGCTGATAACAGGTGTTCCAGCCATCGCCAATGTCAGTCCACTCAAAAACCATGTGCAAACAAGCTGTTTGCGCTCAATTAGTGGCATGTCTGTGAGACTTCTAGAAGCTCGAATCGTGTCACAACAGTCCAACCTATTGCAAGTTAAACAGTGGTTTGCAGATTCTCCTGTAATTTCAAAATGCTGCTTTAATACAGTTGAATGGCAGATGCCTTCTATCCATATGCAGACGGTCTAAATCTTGCTCTAGACACCAGGAGAGAAATATTGAAAATATTTTCTTTCTTTCACATTATCTCTTCTCTTTCCAAACCCAACTAAAGTAATGTAACTATTGATGAATGTAAAGAGTAAACAAAAATCACTAGAAAATACAATATGACAATGTAGAAGTATGCATTTGTATAGCCTTTTATGGCTTCTCTGAAGGCATACGCTCCTTATTCTTCCACGTTGTGTTTGCCCAACATTAGTCTAGAGAAACCATGTAAAATCAGGATGATGTGATAAGCCCATGCTGAATGATTAAACTGTTATCCTGCCATGTTGGTCTGGTTTGTTTATTAATAATGTATATTTTTTATCTAGCTGGAACTTCAATATGAGGGAAGAGCTTGATTGTTTACATGACAGTCATGATGATAAAAATCTGGGAAGGGTGCGCTCATTTTACTTTAGAACATTCCTTGCAGGCGGGTACTGTTCCTCCACGACTCCTCCACTTCCATCTTTCTTCTTCATAATGTACACATTTGAATTTGGCACATATAATACCCCTTATGGATTTTACACAATTTGTTTTCTCCCCTCTCATTTTCAATTCCCCTTTGACCGTGTCTCATCGGCAACTCCACAGCATGTGTGGGAATGTTGAATTGCTCATCTGGTCTGATTCTTATCACCCTGTTCATTCAACATACAGTAGAAGCCCTTATTTGATACATGCATGGTGAGGCAACACAATCAACTACAGAACTACAATTGAATTCACAGGTGCCTGACCTACACAAGGAGTCACTAGATGGCACAGTGACAAGGTACCCGCATCGGACTACATCTCCACCCGGGTAACATTGTACCAATTTGTGTCATACCATGTTGGGCATTGCTGGCATGCCGCCGCCAGGACATGAACCCTGACAACCATTAAAACAGTTGTGCTTTGAGGCAGTTGCAATGATCTGCGAAGTGATGGTGCAACCCTGGAGTTCCAGGACTCATTTACTATCTAGGCCTGTTTTCAATGATCCTATCAGTGTGGTATATATGGCTCAACGCCTTCACAGCCAGTGTCGGTCATTGTTTGCATGTTGTTACTGGTTCCTTTGATGCAGTGCTTGCCATTTTCTTGGTTAGTTTAAGTTTATATTAAATACATCATTCATCTCTGCGAATCCTTCTGCCTTGTGCTCACTTTAGCTCACCCATGACAGAATGACCAACCAAACAGAGGAACAGCAAGTTGGCTCAGACAAAGCTATGGCTGTGGATTTCGGTAAGCTGGTAAGCAATCACCATGAAGCTCTGCCGCATCTTACATTGCACAGCTCTCCCTCTTCAGCTACGCAGCCAACTGTGAGTCACTAAGTCACTGCTTCTGGCTACATCATCTCACCTGGCAGGGTGTGTGCACCCTCCCAGCAAACGGTGGGTCGTTCTTCTGCAAATTGGACACCTACGTTAAACACTCAAGCCGGGGTTTCTATACAGGGAAAAATAAGGTGGGGAAAAAGTGACAGCCCATTCTGCCAGTACAGCCTCTGCAGAAGCAGCGGACCAAGCCAACGACGAAGCCAAAGCAGACCCTGCCTTCGCTGGAACTGCCACCAGTGGTCCATTGTTTCCCAGCACAATATTTCAAATTTGCTAAATTAGGAAAAAGGCAATTCCTGAGAGGAAGGTTGAAAAATCTATGTGTATTGATAAGAGACTAATTCTCTATTTACTATGGCAAAATATTTTAATAACCTAATTTTAATGTAGGTATATTTTGTAAGCTAGGTAGTTGTAACAAACGAGAGGCGTTTGACATTGCCAGTGTCTGAGCGGCATAGTGTAAACAGGTGAGTCAGAAACTGGTCACTCATTGGTGGTTCTTGGTCACATGTATCGTTTCTTATGCATCAAATGATACACATTTGATTCCAGAAATGTTCACTTCATAATGTCTGGGTATTTATGCTGGAAAATGTTGGCCCAGCCACTCAGCAACATCTGCCTACAGTGCTGGCACAACACCAAAGCTTGTCGAGTATGACTATATGCAAACTAAGGACATATCTGTTACTTCTTTAATTGACTTGTGAAACCCAAAACCTTTTCCGTCTTAGTCTATGAGCCAGATTTATAGATTGACCAATGTGATGCATGACTCTGGAAGTGATGAAATTACCTTTCATATTCAATATAATATAATCAAGCTACAAGTATTATTTAAGAGTCACTCATATTATGCCATTGACGCTTATACTTTTGGGAGCCTTGGCAGTGCATGTGTAAAATCACTGGTGGCCAAGCCAGGAAAAACAGTGGCAGGACGGCCTAGTGGACAAGTGCATTGGGCCAGGAAACGATAGGTTAATGGTTGTACTCCCAAGCTGACAAGGAGAAAACCCCTGTCCCTGAGTAAGACAGTCAATTTTAATTGCTCCAAGGACATTGCTGTACATACCAATGTGTTCATAGCATACTTACCTAGTAAAATTAGAGTAAAAACATATTATAACCTTTGTGATATTTATGTTAGCCAAAATGTCTTCAAAATCGCACTCTTCCTCTCAACGTCCCCTCCCAACTTATGCAAGTATTTTCTTTCCATTATAGCCTATAGATTGAATAAGATAATTTAGATTCTGTAGGTCATACTATATATACTATAGGTCATGCAATTGGTCAGCAATAAAATCACAAGACAGGTCTTGCTCTCAAGACATGCATAGTGTAGTATGCCTGTATTAAAATCTCTTCAATGTTAGCTTGAGTTGTAAGATCCTCCTTGTAGTTAATTAGTCACTACAAAATTGCGCAGGCCAAAAAAAGGTTTAAATTATATACCAAGTAGGTTCCTTATCCTGTGGCCACGGCCTTTTGATCAAAGCTCAGGACTATAAAATAGAGGTATATTTTAGCTGATGTATCCCTACCATTGAAATGGAATGATTAGAAATGTCATTCCAATTCACGAATGGTCAGAGCGGCAGCCATTCCTACGTGTACCATTCCATTGCAAAGATCTAGCGGCCTACTTCTGCATTAAACCGATTCACGTGTTGTCGCCGTGACAACTAACAACATCGGCCATTTTGTTGTGTACCAATCGAATGACCAATGCCAAGCAGCTCAATGGCCTTTCTATCCATTCTATTTCTATGATCCCTACCCTTTGGAATAGCCTACCAAAGAACCAGAAGAGTCCCAGAACTGTGGACATTTTCAAAATAGATTTTAAAACATGTTTTACAGGAATCTTTTTCCCTGGGTTTTTTTTAGTCATTTTCTGTCGTTTGGTTAACTTTGCTCTAATTCTTTAGTTTTTAACACTTTAGTTTTATACCTTGTGTTTTGTTTGTTTATTGAGTTAGTTTTGCATGTGAAGCGCATTCATTTCAATCTCTGAAATGTGTTACATAAATAAGGCTTTATTGATTGATTGTGTTGTATCATCCTGATGGTGGCATAGGCTATGAATAATGTCTTACAACATAGGATATATATTTCTTGGCTTGCCCTCCCCAGCAATTTTACACATGCAGGGTTTCTTTCTGTGTCACAAGTCACCTACATGAGAACTCGGTATGCACACAGGAGGTTTCCGGCTCAATGCCTGAGTGGGCCAAATGTCGTTGTTCTGGTTTTAAAACTGTTATTCTTTTATTACATGAAACATAATACATTGCCATTGTTTAGCTTTTAGAAGCAATGCTTGAGCAAGGAATTTTAGTGTAAGAGGCTCAAGGGGACACACAGCTAAGTTACTAACATGTAACTGCCCCTGATCCCAACATTGAAAGGTCAGTGGCACAATGACTGACATTTTATTATTTTAAGTGTGTCACGAGTCTTTCCCTTCCCGGCAATCATTGTCGCAAGTCTACTAGTCATCCGCACCTCATCCCGGCAGCAGCACTCGACGCACCCTATCCAATATTGCACACCTGCTCCCCCTCACCAATCACCACTCCTATATCAGCACCTGTAGGAGCACTGCCCGGCATGTGTTATTGTCTGTTTACTGTCGTCGTGTTACTGTGTATTGAATGTTCTTGTGCTACATACCTTACTTCTGAGTTCTGGATATTTGTGACATCTACGCTAGCAGGGGCGAAAATCTGACTTCAACTTTGGAGGGAACATTTACCCGAACTTTTCCTAAGAGCAATTTTTGAAGGGGACACCAAAAGTAGTGCTGTAACATATCCTACTTTGTGATATGTTAAATGTACATTGAGGAACCATAATTACCACTACTGGATACTTGACACTTAGTTAACTGAAGGTTTGTCCCAAATTGTTCAAATGTTTAAATCATTGTAATACTACAAAAAATAGTTATAGCAGTGTTCCTTATCAGTCCAGTATGAATGCCAATATTTTGTCACAAACCCTGCACCCTGAGCTATGTTTCTTTGTTGTCTGTCTTATTATGTTCAGGGTTGCCTGTTCTAGGAGGAGTGGGTGGGGCCACCCATTCCTCTACCTGCCAGCTAATTCATCTCACCTGTTCCCGATCACCAGTCACCCCACTTAAGGAAAGACCTGACACGGCTGGATCGTTAAGTCACACTAGAATGTGTTACCTGCGAATCAAGCCGCTGAGACATTTTCACCCTGAAATGAGATCAACTGATCTCACTGGTTCATGGACTGTCAAGTGGACCTGCAAGTCAAATAATGTGATGTTGTTTCAAATCTCAAAAGGTTACAAGATATAGTATACTGTTCAAATGTAGAGTACCATTCTGCTACACATTGGATTTGTTCCATTTGGGGTGCTCCTAGGTGGAACATACAGTAAAGCTTTGATGCTTTTTCGTATGGCCAAGCAGTCTATCAGAGTCATGGTTCCAAGCCTTGACTATACGCTAGTGAAGCACCATCAAGAAATGTGTTTTATTTAGGCAGTGCCAAAGAAGCCTCTCGTCAACAGGGATTTCCGTAACTCATAAAGCATTAGGTGTTGGGATAGGAGAAAACAGTGGGACATTTTGGTAAAAATACTACTAATACTACTAATAATTAGACGAAGCTAAACTTCTGGACTGGAAGCAAAATTAAAGAGAACACAGTCACCACTTCCAAAGGTAGGGACAGATATTTGACCCTCCAAGGTCTGAGGTCTGGGGAGGTACAGTTTTTTATTCAGAAGAGTCTTGGCAACAAGATGAATAAATAAAAGCCAACATTCTGAGACATTGACTTGCATGTATAATGTCATATAGAGCCCAAAAAATACAAAAAACAAATGTTTGCTCTTCGGTTTATTATGGGTAAATGCACATAAACCATAAAGAATAAAACTGAAATTCATACTGACATGCCCTCAGGTCTTGTGAACCAGTGTGACATATAAATAAATTGATTCAAAAATGTATGTTCATATTTTCACAATTTTTCAATACACTTTTAAAAACTACAAAATATTGTCAACTGACTGATCTATAAATTAGCTCACATACAAGGTCCGTTTTTCCAACCGCACACCACTAATACAAGTGTACAACCTCACTAATGATCACATAAGAGACAGAGTAAATGTATTGCCAATTAAATCAGGAACAAATATTATGACTGAGGATTTTGGTCACTTTGATTATGAATTTGCATACTCTTCATTTTCATAGAACGTCAGGTAAAACTGCACCACAATAAAACAACTTGACTATCCCACAAACATAAATACATTGAAGAGCATATGCTAATTTTATGATAACTTACATAAGAAAATTAAGAAAAGTACCCATAAGAACATATATTCTAAGGTGATATTGCAAACCAAACAAAAATATTTCAGTTTAATTTCTCATGAGCACAGCCTTGGGTTTTAAAGACCCTCGTAGGAAAATGTTGTTGTTACAAATGATTAAACGGAGGCTTTGTAGTAAAAACAACAACATGAGTATAGTATTAAATATGACTGTTTTAAGAGCCTACATGGACCAGCTAAAAAAGCACAATACCAATAAAAACGCTCTCAGAAATGTAATCACTGCAATAGTGTGGTGGTGCCTAGATACATCGTTCTTGGCAGCAGTTTTGGGTTAACTCTATGACAACACCCATGCATCTAATTGATATAATCAGACGCTCTCCTGTAGAGAATTATACAGAAGTGCACAACATATCAATCATAAGCAGTGTGGGGTCCGCATACAGACAGCAATCAAATAATACCCTATCAGTTCACAGACATCCAAGGAATTTAATAAGTATGCTAATAAGAGTTGAGCTTGTCTTTAATTAATCATATCAAATAACACATTATTATTTGTATGAATATATGGTAAATATTTAATGATGAAATAAATCATTCCCCAAAGTGGTACAGTCCAGTCCTTAGCATAAGTTAATATGTAAAGAAGAATATGAATGGACTTAGTTACCCTCATTACAAAGACATTAGGGTGGTATCAAAGCATATTATGAATATGGTGAAACATAACTTACAAGGCATAAAAACATGTATTATTCAAGTTAAACATGTAAATTGTAACATGAATAATTGAAGCAGTTAGGGGAAAAAGATTTTATAGCGTATAGATTGAATGATTAAATTACAGTTTAGATGATCATGATGACTTCTACACTGAAATAAATGGTTGTGTTGTCAGGTTTACTTAAAAATATTATTTGTGATTTACACATATATTGTGTTTCTCCTCATTATGTAAAAATATTGTGTGATTTACACAAATATATTGTTTCTCCTCAGAGAAACACAAAATATTTGTGTAAATCACACATAATATTTTTAGGTAAGGCTGACAACGCAACGATCCATTTTTGTCAGTGTATAGTAGAGGCCAAAAGGTCTAGGCCTGATGGCCAATGTTGTACACGGGAGAGCACACCAACAGTTTGTGGAGAGAGCCAAGAAGGGCGGGAAAATGTCAGTCTATGGCAATTCCCTGGATCTCCCAGGGCAATCAGCAACACCTGATGCAAAGCAATCAAAAATAAAATGGAACACCGTCTGCGTGTATTTTCATCAATTTAAATCAGCAGATTCATTTTCCCCTTCCATTTGTTGAACATGTGTGATTGAAAGGCAGGACAGCTCTCCCTCTCCAACTGTAAAACGGTAAATAGATTCTGTGGCAGAGGTGGGTATGGCCCTATTTTTTTTGCATTCCATTTGATTAGCATCCAAATGCTCTGTTTTCAGTCATACATGCCAGTGTGTCTGCTATTGTAGCTGAGGTGGCCTCGCTGCGGGCCACTGTGTCCTCCACATATAATCTTCAACAAATGCAAAAAGAGCCCAGATTCCCTTTGAAAAACAGTGTGTGATCATGCAATAATCTGATTTGATTGAATAATATTTAGAGTATACAACATGGCCTAGTCATAGACAACATGTATGTACATTATACCACTTCCTTACATTTATTGCAATGAAACTAATGTATCAAATGGCAATGAACATATACATGTGCCTGGTAATATATATCTCAGAAACAAACGTATATAGGTAGACCTGTATGTCAGTCCAATACATATTGGCAGCCTTAATGCAGTTTCTCTGTCCAGACACTGCTTTCCACGTAGCAGCGTGTTAACTTCTTGCAATTAAAATATCACACAATCGGGTGCACTTTCGCAATAGAAATATTGTTAAGGAAATTGATGTGGAACAGCGTGTGAACGCAACAATGAGAATGTCCCCAATCTCTTTCCAAAAGAATGAAATTGCAAAACGCCTATTAAGCATTTTAGCAGGATTAGGAAAACAACTGTTGTGTTGAACTCGGGGTTGTGCGTCAGTCCCCTTGAGGACAAGCAGTGAGCAGAGATTTATTTGAAAGGCAATAACAGAGCAGCTCATTTTATTCCGGTTAAGATCTTTCAACCACAATCAATTTTGTGTGTCACCATAAATAATGGGGGTCGGTGAGTACTATAAGGACTGCAATGTACACTGATGACAGCGCCAGATAGGCTCTGTTGAGGGTCTAGTCACTTTGCATTACACAAGGGTGTGCCGTACATTCAGTATTCACCTAAAACGTCCTTCTCAACAGTAAATTACTGAGATTTGAGTCAGAAATCGAAGATCTATATCTAGAATCAAATTTGTTATCCTGTAGGATTACTGTATGTCACTTCTGTTAAGTTGCAATTGTTTTTATCTTTAAAAAAATCAGCATACAGACTCCTGTATACATTCAATATAGAATTCTCTAGCATACACTTGGCAAACATAGTTGACCTTTGCTACAAACAACAGTACGTACTCCTAACTGAGTCAGGTGTAACAGACTAAACTTCAATATTAATGGGCAGTGAATATAGCTTGACCTTAAGTGAAGAGACTGGGCTGTGCAAAGCTACATGCTGCAGACTACTGGAAAGAAAAGGTTAACTACTCAAACATCAACACAAACAGGACATCATAGAACTGTAAATGCATTTACTGTAAATCAAAAAATTTAAGTGTTTTTCTTTACACCTACACAGCAAAATCACCTGTGTTAAATCAACTCCGAGAGTGTTAAATTAACACTCTCAGTGTTTATATAGCGCCAAAGGGAAGCATCTGAACACTTAGTGTTGATTTAACACAGGTGCTTTTGCTGTGTATGTTCAACATTTCTACACTTCATATACTGTAGGTCTGGCACAAGCTTCATGGAGCAGATCATTATACACTATAAAAACTACATTAAAAATGAACTGTAAAAAGGGTGGAACCAAGTTTAAATACGTTAGTAACGCTAAACAATACATCAACCCCATCTACTCTAAACCAAAAGCTAGCTAAGTACTGTTAGACATTATGTATCCTATCTGTCAACACTACCTGGGAGCTAATTAAATGGTGAAAAATATTTCCAAGTGAAATATTGTTCACCCATCAGAATGAACATAAATTATTGTGATATGACAATCGGCATATTTTATTCCCCAGTATTCTCAATTACTTAGAGGTGTGAATGACCAAAGGCTTGATTGTTGAATAAGTTGCTTACTAACAGAGATTTGCTATCCACTGAGAATACTTTCATGCAGATGCCTTATCATTATATTGCCAGTGGTTTCTAATGTGGCCATTGATTTGCAAAGAGTGATAAAGGTGTGTCAAACAACGTTATGTGTATGTATTTTGATGGGTGAGCAATATAAATATTAACATTGATGACTGGAAAAGTGAACCAAAAAGGGGCTTTGAAAAAATTGTGTGTTG
>JACXGM010001177.1:37115-58014 GCA_016801145.1 Umbra pygmaea
AAATATGGAAATAAATTAATATAAAAATAAATAAATACAGAAATAAATGATCACAGAAATAAATAAATAAGAAAATAATATTGATTAATAAATGTATAATTTTATATTTGTATATCTTTATGTATATTTTTACGTATAAATATTTTTATTGACACATATATTCATTTATTTATTTATTTCTTATTTTGGCAGACTTGGTCCTCCATATTGCCGCGAATGAATGCCACTGAATCGGTCGAGTCGTCTCGTAGTGATGCGTCAAATGCAACGTATATTCCCATCCCATTAGATTGAATTCGGTATTGATGACGAGAGAAAAATTAACGGTAACTTCTCTGAAATTATTTGAAACTAAAGTAACGAGACAATTTTGTAAAATGTAAGGAGTAGAAAGTACCGATATTCGTGTTAAAAACATAAGGAGTAAAAGTAAAAAGTCGGCACAAAAATAAATAGTAAAGTAAAAATATCTGAAAAATCTACTTGAGTATAGTAACGAAGTATTTGTACTTTGTTACTTCCCATCTCTGGTGTGAATACACACACTGTAATGCGAGTGTTGTACACATCTTTGTTATTTAGATAACCTTTCTGATGTTGGTGTTATGGCGCACGCGATATCCGCCTTTCCCCTCATTGGAATGACTAAGTGTGCACCTCTGCAAACCAGGGTGATCAGATGAGAATGGATAAATTTGAGGCACCTTACAGCAATGAGGCTACAGGCACTGATTTGAACTGCTTGGATTATCAACAGAATGTCCCGAATATTTACGAATGTTTGGTGGCCACCCTACTACAGACAAATACAGCTGTCTTTTACCAGCTACGTGACCGCAGTAGTTATAGCATTTTACTGGTGAGGAGATAATTATGGCCTGTTACTCTTCCTAAATACATGGGCCCGCTCATGTATTCCCCTTCACACCTGATTCAAAACAATGGCTTATTAGCAGGTTTCTGCAGAACTTGATGTAATTGTAATAAGATAAATTGTAATAACTTTTAAGATGTATGAAATATAAAATATGTAAACAAATAAATGATTTAATTTCATTATCATTTCATAGATCTAGTTTTAGTCAAACTGGAAGGCTTGAATGACTGCGTCTCTACGAGGGAATTGCAATATATTCACTGTAAATTGTACCGTGGCCACAAGCTAGTCAAGGCCACACCCCCACCTCCACCTTACCCCGCCTCGCTCCTCGTTATTAGCACTTAAAGCTACAGACACAGAAACGGCAAGTCCTAAGGAAAGCTCATTGTGGGACTGGCTTGTAGTGGCTGTAATTCTGCCCAAGGCTGAATTTCAGAAAGAGACTTCAGATACAGTATTTAGGGGACCACTAAGGCCAATATAAACTAATTCAAAATGAGCATACCATGGGACCTTTAACGAAGCAACGAACTGGTCCGTAGTCTCGCCTGGGTGCTGACCACGTTGTCTGAAATGGTACCTTTCAGCTACGACGTTCACTTGCGGCGTAAAGAAAGTCTGAATGGCAGCCAACGCTGTATCATACTTCTCATCAGCCACCGTGACGCCCAAATCACACAGAATCCGTCATTGCATATGCGTACCAACGGAAGTCCAGTCATTTCAATTGAAGGAGTCCGCCAGTGATGCAAAGACGCATAGCGGAATGCGTTGGATTGTGGCTGCGGTGCATTCGGGTTGTTGCATGCATTGGATTTTTCCTACTCGTGCGCTAAAACCAATGCGTTAATCAAACCGGATGTTGTGTCTAGCTAACACTTGCTAGCTTTTCAAAAGGGTGACAAATTTGGTATAGCCAAACCTTATAGTTACTGACCTGCTAATTCAATGTCTTTCGAATTCCTCTTCCGAGCATATTGTTTTTGATTGATGTATCTGTAGACATCTGCTGTTATCTAAAAACTGGCAGGATACCCGGCAAGCGCTCTTATAAGTTTCTGATCCATTTTTACACTGTGAAACACTAGACAATGCATAAATGAGGCAAAGGGCTTTGCATCAAAACTATGCATATGCAACGCAACTAGCGGATTCTGTGTGATTTGGGCTTAAGTGTGTAGAAAAGTCTCTGACCTTCCGCGCCCAAACAATAAATTAGCAGCGTGCGTTTTCTTGCCTCAGGTAATTCCTCGTGAGCCATCGCCTGTAGATAATTCTCAAATGTGCGTATCCACAATTTGTCGGCGGCACCCCTACATTTTGTAGAAAAGGCGTAGGCTGACTCAGGTTCAGAGTCGACATCCTCGTCGCCAATTTGTTGTGTCATAACAACAACCACTCTGTTATTTGCTTAATTACTTTTCTTTATTACAACCAACGTCCACCAGTCTTCATTCTGCATCCTCTCAATTCACCAATACTCTTCTTCTCCTCTCCTCCATTTACTTCTACTCTAGACTGGATTAACTGCACACAACGCCACCTAGCGCCAGGGTTGCAACACCACAAATCATATCTAAACTTCCACCACAAAAAAAAAGTGATAGCTAGGTATATAAACCTATGGTGTATTTATAGCCAACCCTGCTATCACTTTTTTCATAGTATAGTAACGTAAGTTAATCAAAACAGGTGTGACACTGTACCGTATTAATCTCTTGGAAAAAAATGTGGTATAGTCACAAAAAAAGTGCTTAATATGTGACAATGTCATAAAAGTTTTGTTTACCTTACATGTGACTATAACACAAATAAAGTGATAGCGGGTTATTTGTATATTCCGGAATGGAGAAAATAAATACACGTTTCTGTCTCCAGACCATGTTGGTTAGTCACTGGAACATGAGTCAGCACTCCAGTAATAAAACATGACAAATTTCACTTCATGACAACACATTATCATGACAACCTAGAATCATGTAGAATACTGCATCCTTATATGTGTGGCTTATATTTGCCAATTAAATCCCTGCCAGAGCTTTGGTTCATGTGTAACCCATGCGGTTGATGTTTGCTACTCAATATAATTTTCAAAAAACATTTCATTTGGACTCACTAGATTTCACCTTTGCTGGCTGTCTCATTACAGAGGATTCTTATTACTTGTGCAGGTCCAGAGAATATTTAAGAGCTAAAAGCATCACAATTCAGTCGGTTGAGAGTCACTGAAGAGCAACATCATTAGTTGTTTTCACCCACTTTATTTTTAACAACTTCACAAAGCCTCATATCCCCACCACCACTTTTATTTGTTTTTCTCTACTTTGATTTTACTCAACACCTAAATTGGTGTGGTACTCTATGTTTATTTTGCCTTCATGTCTTTTAGGAACATTTTCTTGTCAGTTAGAATTTTAGTGTTTACAAACAACAAAAACAATGAAAAAATATGAGAATATAGTATAATATTAGGCATTAATGTTACAGCAAAAACCTCACATTCTCATTTAAGTTACTTGAGACAATTCAGGTTCATGCCAAATTATACAAATATAAATGTATTTTACTCTGCGAAAACACAAATGTGCCACAAGGCGGAATACTATTATTAAAAAAGAGAATCAACAAACTGAACAGTCTTGATTAAATGCAGATGGACCTGTAGCATACATCGATGAGCTCTTAAATTTGATTCTACAATAAGCTATGTAAATAATTTCAATATGATATGTATATAATTACAAGAGAATAATATCTAAATGGTTATTAACTTTAAAGTTTTAAATTAAATAGTAATTAGGCTGATACCGCATGACTGTTTCAGATGTCAAAAATATAAGTACTAGGCTATCATTTCTGTTAGACAGTAATTCAAATCATGGCTCAACAGGTCTTTATTAAAATGTAAAACATCGGTTGTGAGATATCTGCATTCTGAATCGAATGAGGGTTTCTTGTCACATCGCTTTCTAACACCTCCTTGTGTAGGTTGAGCACCTGTGATTCAAGTGACTTCATTGCTAAATTATGTTCATTGACTTGCTCATACAGCTCCAACTTTAGGCAAGCATCAAGAAATGCAAATGAACCGTTTGTATATTACCGGTAGTAAAAATATGTAATCTTTGCATTTAATTATGGTGCTGTATCATTTGAATAAATACCAATACAAACACATGTATTAACCTTTCATTGAACATTGTATCAATGACAGGATAATATCAGCCAATTATATCAGCCAACAATCAGACTGTAGTACCAAATAATGTCCCAAGTGTTGTGATATCCCGGTGAGCGCCGTTGAAGCAATAATTAGAAGTCGGCATCACATCACATACGATTCCAAAAAAAAGCCATCCCTCTAACCTTATGAGAAAAGCCATAGAGAAACCAACAATCATTTTGATAGAGCTAACAGTGGCTTGGAGTGGAGTAATAGTGATCCAGTCAACCAGTGCTGCATAACACTGATCTTTATTGGATTAAATGCATTGCATTTGACTATTGTGTACATTTCAAAATACTGTATACTCTATATCATGGGTCTTCAACCCTCTCCTTAGGGACCCTCAGACGTTTTAGAGTTTTGTTGTAGCCCTGAACAGGCACACCTGATTAGACTTGTCAACCAGTGATCAAGCCTTTGATTAATGAATCAGGTGTGCCTTTTCAGGTCTACAACAAAACTCTGGAACGTCTGGGGTCCCTGAGGAGTTTTGAAGACCTATGCTCTAGATCCCTCATCACCAAATCTGGACCTCGAAGCCAGTTCCACTCCATTTTTTCATTGAAACATTTTAACCTGTGATTTATTTAGACCCGGAACACCAGGTGAATGCAATTAATGATGAGGTAGAACAGAAAACGAGCAGACTCCGGACCTCGTAGCGTATGATTTGAATACCCCCGCTGTAGATTAATGGTTTTCAAAACTCTTCTGGGGACCTTTAGCAATCTCACAATTTTCTTGTAGCCTTGAACTAGCTTACCTGAATCAAGCAGCCAAGGTGTTTAAAATTTGTTGACCCAAGTGTGATTCAGCTGTGCGAATCTCTGGGACCCATTTAAGAAATGCAATGGCTGGGGGTCCCCAGGAGAGGTTTCAGAACCACTGATCTATATGACATCTTTCACATTTCAAAGCTGAAATCCCAAGATGTCTGCAACAGAAGATTGCATCCAGATTATGGTGCACATTTCATGTCGAAGGAGAAGAATTTGATTAGCACATGAGTGCTCGAACTGATCAAAAATGTTATTGATGTGACACCTACCGGCTACTTTAATAATATTTTAGAAAATCAGTACACATTGTTAAATATCTTTCAAAATACATTTGAAATCCAAAGTAAAACTTGACATTACTGTGTACGTCTTGTAAATACAATCTAATTGCTATTGTATGAAAGGTGTTACAGGTGTTGGTATGTAGCTACATACACTATGAAACAAAAAATGTCCCCTTAAAATGTCCTTAATCTACCCCTAAAATTTACAATAATTAAGGTGTGGTTAAAGGGTTTTTTAAGGGATAATTTAAGGGTTATTAATCAAAATGAAGGGATACATTAATAGCATTAACATTGGGTCTATAATTGGAACAGAATTTATTAAACAATACATTACAGTTATACCTGGACTCCTTTATCTTAAAAATATACTGAATGTGTAAATAAATATCTATTGATTGTAACAAATATAATACTTTACTCTAAGAATTATTCATAAAAAATCTATATAACAAACAGTTAAGCAAGATTTCAAATTAATTTATTATTTTTAGAAAATGTTTACAATATTATAGAAATATATTTACAGAAATGTACATTTTCCTTTTGGTAATTTAGCATACTTACAGTGATTACAGGGACATCCCCTTGGAGCAACTTAGGGTGAAGTGCACAATGACAGTTGGCGGAGTCGGTAATCGAACTGCAAGTCTGACTCTCTAACCACTGCACCACCTGACCCCCTATGAAATATAATTAAATAACTAAATAATCACAGGCTTTTGTGAAATGGACACAAATTGCATATAAGAAAATTGTGACATACACACAAAAGAAAAGCATGTGACTGGTTTATTGGAACCAGGAAGAGGGCAGAGTTTGTATTTCAAATGGTACAGCGAAAAAATAACACAAGCTATAACTACTTCAACTACTACTTGTTACATACATTTTTTTACTGCCTTTCGATTTTTTCTTTGGGCTGCTCTCTTTCTCTCTATTCTTTTTTCTTTTGCAACTCCTTTTTACTCTTTCATCCTCTCTCACTCTTCCTCTGCTTCACTGTCTTCCTCTCTGGCTCCTCTCTTTGTATCTTGCACTCCTCTCCATACTCTCTGCTGTCTGTCTTTTTCACTCAGCTGCTCATCCACCACACCGTCTTTTCTTTCTGTAAAATATTAAGAACAAACATTAAGATTCTAGATGCACAAGGGTTAAGGGCAGACTGACAAAGTACAATACATTGTATGAGTTTGTTTTTATCAAAATAGATGGTCCCCTTAACGTTTATAACTGCTATGTTGTCAAACTTACTTAGTGCTCGTATTTTTGTTATTTTTCCCGATTCTCCTCCCTTCCCAATTCCCTATCTAATCCTTCCTTGTTGGCAGCTCTACAACTCCATGACAGATCTGTGGGATTTTTTACATTTTTTATTAAAACTTTATTTAACCAGGTGGGCATGTTGAGAACAGTTTCTCATTTGAGAAAGCGACCTGGCCAAGATAAAAGCGTAGAGGTACAGAAAACATGTAGATTCGATATTTGTAAAGTCAAAGTCAAAGTCAAAGTTGTTTATTTATCATAATTACTTTGAAGGTGGTTAACGGGACAATATTTTCAAGACTCAGGGATTTTTGTAGTATGTTCCCATCATTAGCAGCGGAGAACTGGAAGAAGTGGCCAAAGGAGGTGCAAGTTTTAGGGGCAATCAAAACCTGCTTGAAGGCAGATTGAGAGAGGGTGTTGCTCTGGAGATAAATTATATTAGGTAAGGTGGGGTTTTGCTAGGGGACACTTGTAGATGAGATGATACCAGTGTGTTTGACGCCGGGTGTGTAGTGAACGCCAGCCGATTAGTGTATAGAAGTTGCAGTGGTGGGTGTTATATGGAGCATTGATGACAAAACGGATGGCGCTGTGGTACACGACATCTCATTTTCAATGGAGAGAGTTTGATGCCGATCTGTAAATTACATCACCGAAGTCTAGTATTGGGAGGATAGTTATTTTCACGAGGGCGAGTTTGACTGAAAATTGAATAAGGCTTTACTACAGCTGGTTGATGTGGGTCTGGAAGGAGAGTGAAGAGTCTAACCAGACCCCTAGGTATTTGTAGTGTGGTGATGCTTGTTGTCCAGGTGGGTGCAGTGTGTGATCAGTTCAAGAGTTTACATTTAGTTTTACTAGAATTTAGAAGTAATTAAAGGCAACAGAAGGAGTATTGTATGTTATTAAAGCTTTCCTGAAGGGTTTTTTAACACAGTGTCCAACGTCGGGCCAGACGTATAAAGAATGGTGTTGTCTGCATAGAGTTGAGTCATAGGTAGCAAGAGCAACATCATTGATATATACAGAAAATAGAGTCGGCCCGAGAATTGAACCCTGAGGCACCCACATAGAGACAACCAGAGGTCTGGAGAGTTGGCCCCCTGACTTGACACACTGAAATCTGTCTGATTTAGCTTCCATTATCTTAACAGCCAAGACGTGACTTTAAAATTATTTTTCATTTTCACAAGTACTCTTTGTTTTCTTCATACACACATACTCTCTCTATACATACAAAGCTTAACAAAATAAACAAATACAGTTAACTAGCTAGTTATTTGAACACCTTACTTGCTCAAGCATGTCATAAGCTTGCGACCAAAAAACACATTCGCGCATGGAATGTGCACTCAATGCGCACACTGCCTGCCTCTAATGAATAATGAAAAAAGCACAATAGACAATAGCTCAAAGGTCAATTTTAACTGAAAAAACTATAATATGTATGCCAGGAATAAGTTATCAACCAAATGTCAAGGAGAAATATTTAAGAAATAACTTATTGAGAAAATGTATATTGATTTGATTGAACATGGTACTAATATAGTATGATAAAGTTAAACTACTGTTTTCTTGTTAAATGCAGTTACAGTTAGGTACAGAAATATTTGGACACTACTGACACAATATTCATCATTTTGGCTGTTTACCAAAATATATTAAATTCACAGTTAATTAATGAATATGGGCCTTAAGTGCAGTCTCTCAGCTTTTTTCCAAATTAGTGATAAGGTTTAGGAATTAAAGCTTGTTAATATGTAGCCCCCTCTTTTTCAAAGGACCTAAAGTAATTGGACAATTGAATCAAAAGCTGTTTTCTGGGCAGTGGTGGGCTATTCCTTTATTATTTTCTAATTAATAAGCAGGTAAAATGTCTGGAGTTGATTCCAGCTGGGAAATTCAAATTTGCAAGCTGATGCTGTGAACCCACAACATTCAGTCAAAAGAGCTCTAATTGCAAGTAAAACAGGCCATCCTTGATTGCAAAATATAAATAAAAAATCTATCAGAGGGATAACAGGAATTAGGAGTGGTCAAATCAACAGTTTGGTATATTGTGAAAAAAACAGAATGCAGTGGTGAGCTGTGCAAAACAAAAAGCCTTAGATGTCCCCCAGATAGCAAACGTATTCTGCCCCGGATCCACCCCGGAGGTATCATAGAAGGCAAAACGAGTCTGGATCGGAGTCCACTTGCACAGCGGCCCGGATCCGAGACGGACGAGGATCGGGGATCCAGAGGAAGCAGCTGCTTGGCCAACTTGGCCCAGATGTGTTTTACAGTAAAAGGATCCGCAATCCTTTTCCATCCCGGATCCGGCTGCTGTGCAAGTGGACTCCGATCCGGACTTGTATTGCGCTCTATGGTGCGGATCCGGCCCGGAGTCTACTGATATCTGTGCCAAATTCCCTTAATTACTCCTTATTTATTTAATAAAGGATATGTAAAAACACCCTGTAAATAAATAAATATGTGATGAATGGGTAAATCAATCAATCATTTCATTTAACTAGAAAGGGATTTTCCAGAATTTGAAATTAGGTTATGATTAATGGACTACATCAATGTCTCCTTAAAATGTCTTTAAATTGAATTTTAAGGAGTCCCACCTAAAACAGAAAGTAAGGCATTTTTGAATGGCCTAAATCTGACCTGTAAAAATAATGGAACAATTAAGGGTTTACATAAGGACCCCTTGAAAATGTATTAAGGGATTTGCCATGACATCAGGGTAAATTAAGGGAACATTTTAAGGAGTTCAAGTTTCATAGGGATAATAATATGATAATATGGTTTCAGAGTTTAAATAATTACCAAAGAGATGGCTAGAGAAATGGGAGAGAAATCTGAGGCTGTAAGGGTAAGATCAATTAAAAAATGTGATCAGTAAATCTCCTTACAGTACAATACTAACACCATTATAATCCCTCTGGCCCTAATTTAGTGATGAGATCTTTTTGGAGTTTAGTCAAGTTCATCAAAAGAAACCTATATTTCCTGTCATGAAAGGGCTGTGAGTCCAACAGTGGCCAGCTATCTGTAGTCATCACTGATGGCCTAAGTCACACATAGAATGATTGTGGATAGTGCTATCATCTCCATCCATCTAGAACTCGGGGGAAATCACAGCGTGTTCTATCAATCAGAGTGAGGTACCGTTTCAACTTGTTCTGAGGCTCAGTGGTATTTGAGGTCAGCTTTTTCACCAATGTGTCATTAAAAAACCGTGACGCTTGTAGGAGGTTTCATATGTTTAGAACTGTATTCAGCTGATGGCTCACTGTCCTCTGAATCTGAAACCATTACAATCTACAGTTTAGTCAAATGTTTTGCTTCATATTTGCACCTATGTTGAGCTCCAACACCAAAAACTATTTGTTGTTAAACTGTATATCTAATATTATGACATCGATTTTTCAGTGAAAATATTTAAGTCTTTTTTCATTGTGGATGAGACATTTTGCTTCAAAAAATTCAACAGTTTACAACTTTGGTAAAACCCAATATATAAAAAATGAATAAAATATGATCTAGCCATGACTTCTCCTTTGCAGTATGTATTAAGGGGAAATACATTCCAGTGTTCAGCATTCAAAGACCTGGCTGACACTTTATTATATGCCATGGCTAAAATCCAGTTTAATGACAGGAACTAACTCAGTAGGTTTCTGTAAACCACCCCCATGCATTTTCCTGCACAAACACAGTAGAACAATGAAACGCTGATTACAGAGAAATGCATCAAAGTGTGCACTGGGAATAGTAAGACAAAACTGCAGGGCACAGATGACTAATGTTACAAAACATATTCCAGGCTCTGACTGTAATATAGATTACTATTATCTACATTTTTCACTATTGTGCTCAGTTCTACATAACAGGAAAGGGAAACAGCAGTTGGTTGGTCAATGAAGTGATTTTTTATTCCATTTTGATTTTGCATTTTAAATAAAAATATATATGTTTAGAGATGAGAGAGAATTCATTGTGTAGTGTTTATTTAACAAGTTCAGTTAATAAAGAAGCATTTACACTTGTCAACAAGATTTTGCTTTTTGAATACTTTTGGGTGTTTTGTTACAGATTCTTGGCTGCTGATCACGAAAATCTTTCAATTAACCCATTATGTACAATTTTACTGAAATCTAATTTTTGCGATTTCTTCTCATATTTGAAGTGTATTTATATTTCAAATTATACATGCTTTGTGTAGCTCTGGCATGTAATGCACTCAGGGCAGGTTACATAACATTTGTGAAACAGATACAACTTGAGTATATCTAGGCATGCTTAGGCTGGGTGGATACTTTCTGGAAAGTCTATAAAAGCAGCATACATGCACAGATGCTAACATAGTGTTGATATCAGTTAAAATATATTATAATGTGGTTGTTCATTGGCAAAGCATTTTCTATTTAAGCTATGTAACATGTAAGCCAGTTATATATGCTGTAGGATGATTGGTGACAGCAGAATGCCTTGCCAATGTCTTAAAAGCCGTGAAAACTTTCTGCTACATTTGCGGTGAGTACATGCTTAAGCCTCAAAGACGCACCATGACGGGATTTGTTAAGAAAGCATATAAGCTGTACTTTGGTGATCAAGACAAGGTCTGGGCTCCTCACATTTGTTGTGCAAGATGTGCTGTCGATTTTAGAGCTTGGCTCAGAGGTACTTGCAAGGCAATGCCATTTGCTGTCTCAATGATAAGGCAAGAAAAGACGGATCATGTGTTGGACTTGACTGTTACTTCTGTCTGACTAATGTCTCTGTTTTCTCTTAAATAAATTGAATACCCCAATCTGCCTTCAGCTATGTGCCCAGTGCTCCATTACCACAGTCTTCCAGTACCGAAGCCAACAGAGAAATGGAGCTTAGATGAAGCAGATGAAGACTCTGCGATGCACCAGCTGGGCACGGACAGTGACATTGATCTGGATTTTGAACCATGCATGTCTGGTCAGCCTCATCTAATAACACAGTAAGAATTAAATGATCTGGTCAGGGACTAAGGTTTGTCAAAAGCAAAAGTAGAACGACTGGGTTCAAGAATACTCATGTATGCCTACCATAATTCCTAAGCGTTTTTGTCATAAACAGACCGTTACATTCGATTTTTTTAGATGTTTTAGGCATGATAATCTTATAGCTGTCAACATATTTGTGAATGTAAGCATGCATAATCTGCCTAGTATGCCTTCCCTGCAAACACTGCATTGCCCTTTAGAATTTAAAGCAAAGCAATGGCTTGGGCTAATGCACATTAGCGTTGGAAGCATCATCCCTACATTTGACAAGCTAGACTTGTGGGTAAAGGATTCCAACCCTGACATTTTTATGTGTTCTGAAACATGGCTTAAGACCTCTGATGGGGATGAAACTATGACAATTAATGATTATAATGTTTTCAGATGTGATAGAACAAAAATGGGAGAAGTGGTCTGTATTGAATCTTAACCCTTGTGCGGTGTTCGTATTTGTGTTACCTAATGTTTGCGGGTCTATTGGAACCACAGCATTATTGGGTTATTAAAACAATACAGATTTTACAGTTTTTGTAAATATGTTCAACAGATGTTTGCTTTAAAACAATTCAAAGGAATATAAACAGCATTTATAGTTAATACCTGCCATTTACCTCCGCTAAATCACACTTATCAAGGATGGTGTTAGCTTGTCACCAGGTATCAATTTACACACACAAATTGTTGGGTTTCTCTTTTAAATATTAGTTATGAAGGTTATGCAGCATACTCCATATTTTTTCATAGTCACTATTTATAGGTCCTCTGGACCATATTGTCACGGTTCTGCCGCCCTGAGCTTTCTTCCTCTCTCCTTTTGTGTGCCTTCCCTCTAATCTGGTATCCCTTGTGTGTGTGTCTGGTTTGTTTTGTATGTCTGTTCCGATCCCCTGAGTCACCAGTTCCCTACACACCACAAAGGCACTCTTTCCTGAGCACCAGTCCCCCTGCCGTAATCGTCACCTGCACCTGCTGATCGGGCACTCTCCCTTCATAAAGGAGATGACAGCGATCAGTCTTTGCCGGATTATTGTACTATGCATTACATGCATTAAGTCCTGTATACCCTGTATCTGCATGCCTGAATGCAGAGCATTTTGTTAATTTTCACCTTTTATAGCTAGTCTGAGTACTATGCCCTTATGGTTAAATTTTCTGTTTAGTACCAACTCCAGTTCTCTGTGTCTCTATTACTAGAACTTTCCTGTGACACTAATCTGCTACCTGTAAAGGTAAGGTAAAGGTACTTTATTGTCACATACAAATACATGTAGCAAAATTCATTCCCTGCTTTAACCCATCCCTCAAGGGAGCAGTGGGCAGGCATTCTGGACACAGCACCCGGGGACCAACTCCAGATCTAAGCCAATGCTTTTGTCAGGGAGAACCTAACCTGCATGCTTTTTATGGTGGGGGAAACCAGAACACCCGGACACCAACGCAGACACCGGGAGAACATGCAAACTCCACACAGAAATGCCCCGGATGACCGGGGTTCGAACCTAGAACCTTCTTGCTGTGAGGCCACAGTGCTATCCACTAGGCCACCATGCCTGCCCACAGCTGTGCACTCTTGGATACCTGCCTGTGACCCCTGGACACCTGACCATACTCTCCTGGATACCTGCCTGTGTCCCCTGGACACCTGACCATACTCTCATTGATACCTGCCTGTGACCCCTGGACACCTGATTATATTCTCCCGGATACCTGCCTGTGACCCCGGGATACCGGATTGAACTCTACTGGATATCTGCCAGTAAACGCCGGACACCTGACCGGGCTCTCCTGGTTTCCTGCCTGAAATCCTTGGATTCCTGTACATACTCCAACCATACCCACCAGACATCCACAAGTACATCTACCGGTTGATCTGGTATTACTACCAGTCTAATTCTACCATCAGACTGTGCCCACTAGTCTTCGGTCATTTTCTCTGTGTTTGGATTCACTCCTTGTATTTTTTAGCTTAATCCTGACACATATACAGCATTCCTGAATGAGGTCCCAGAATTCTAAACAGACCTTGTAGTCAGGGCAGATAATATTTTAATATTTGCCGACTGCAATATTGACATGGAAGTCTACTGACCCTCTCCGAAAAGCCTTTGGAGCCTTTAGTGACTCAGTGAGTTTTATCCATCATGTTTCAGAAACTACACAGTAAAAACTGACCTATATAAACACTGAGAGTGTTAATTTAACTCTGACGTTTTTACTGTGTACGCACTGCCATAACCAAACCTTGGCTTTAGTTTTGTCAAACAAACAATAAATCAAAATTATTTCATGAAGACCTTTTACATCATGAGTTGTCACAAAGTGCTTTTACAAACACCCAGCCTGGAACCCCAACCCCAATGAGCAATCAACAAAGCAAAATTAAAAGAAACCTAGAGAGGGTCCAGACTGTGGTAGCCATTCCTCCTCTGGCTGTGCCGGGTGTAAAGTTGAAGAGTGCATGTCCAATGAAGGTCAAGTTGTTTATCAGTACATACTAAAGACCTGTGAGTAGTCCTGCGCCCTGATCCACCGGGTATAGAGGAACAAGTACTGCAAGGTGGGCTGTGGCCGGTGACAGTGGCCTTGGACAAGATCGTTGTCAATTCGGGTAGTTCTACGTTGTGTTCCAAGGACTCCCGTCATCCTAGTTCATCATCCTAGGATTCAACATGACACCAGAGATTAGATGGGGCATTCCATAAATCAACAGTACCTCGGCGTAGAATGCAGATTAATAGTTGTACTCCAGCCAACGAATGAAGCCTGTACTATAGTAAACCAGGCCCCATCCCGAGGGGTTGTAGAGGCATAATCGAAGCCAGCCCTAAGGTGTGTATTATTTAAAAAGTATTATTTAAAATTTATATTAATCTGACAGGCAAGCTTACCAGTGTGATACCACACACCGGCTGCTGGGTTGTTGCTCTCCTACGGCCTCCTCCACGTCTCCTGATGTACTGGCCTTTCTCCTGGTAGCGCCTTCATGCTCTGGACACTACGCTGGCAGACACAGCAAACCTTCTTGCCACAGCTCACATTGATGTGCCATCCTGGATGAGCTGCACTACCTGAGCCACTTGTGTGGGTTGTAGACTCCGTCTCATGCTACCACTAGAGTGAAAGCACCGCCAGCTTTCAAAAGTGACCAAAACATCAGCCAGGAAGCATAGGAACTGAAAAGTGGTCTGTGGTCACCACCTGCAGAACCACTCCTTTATTGGGAGTGTCTTGCTAATTGCCTATAATTTCCACCTGTTGTCTGTTCCATTTGCACAACTGCATGTGAAATTGATTGTCAATCAGTGTTGCTTCCTGGGTGGAGACTGTGGTTTCACAGAAGTGTGATTGACTTGGAGTTACATTGTGTTGTTTAAGTGTTCCCTTTAGTTTTTTGAGCAGTGTATACATAATTTCTAACTGACCAATTTCTTACTTGGTACAAAAAGAAGAACTGTGACTTCCATAGCAATATCATCTTCATATATGACAATGCACAATCTAATGCTGTAAAGAATACCTTTGTGTCATTGGCTGCTATGGGCATATAAGGACAGAAATTCATGTTGTGGCCCCCATCTTCCCCTGACCTCAACCCTATTGAGAACCTTTGGAGCATCCTCAAGCAAAAGATCTATGAAGGTGGGAGGCAGTTCCCATCAAAACAGCAGCTCTGGGAGGCTATTCTGACATCCTGCAAAGAAATTCAAGCAGAAACTCTCCATAAAAACAAGTTCAATGGATGCAAGAATTGTGAAGGCGTTATCAAAGAAGGGGTCCTATGTTAACATGTATCTTGCCCTGTTAAGATGTGTTTGGTTGAAATAGCTTTTGATTTCAGTAAATATGACCTCCTAATGCTGCAAATTCAACAAATCAACATTTTCTTAACAACTTATAAAATGTTTTGAAACTCTGTTGTGTATAAAAATTTGGAATGGTGCATTTTGACTTTTAATTTTTTAAAACATACTGTGTTCATTGGGTGGTTTGTTCAATGAAAGTCGACTTATACCTTAATGGCTGGTGACTTATACTGATTATTATACTGAATGTCATTTGCATCGACTATTTAGGAAAATCAGTGTAAAATATATTTGCATAGTTTTTTTTGTAAATAATTAGTATTTACACTTTTTGGCCACTGCAAGGCTCATACTTTGACTATGACTAAAATGAAGTACCTTATAATTTTGGATTCAGAAGTCTCTTGGCTACAGCATGAATAAATGAAACTTAACATTGTGAGACATTGACTTCTATGTATTATGTCATATGTATCCCAAAAAATTGAAAAATGTATGTTCCTCTCTAGGTTTCTTTGTGGGAAGCATATTAGTTGGAAGCATATTACTGGGAGGTTTTTCCGAGCACTTGTGCCTCTATTTTACATTGTTGCATGCTTGTTGGGGTTCTATGTTGGGTATCTGTAAAAGCACGTAGTAACAACTGCTGATGTAAAAAAGGCTTTATACAAATTAACTTTACAGTTGATTGATTGATTCATCAGAGCAGCTGGAACCCATCAATGCTGGCTGACAATTGTTGGACACTACAATGAGAAATACAAATGAAATTCAGAACACATTTAGCCCAGTCAATCTGAAAATTATATTTGTGTTCACTTTGAAGTCTATCATAATCACCAACATTTATCTCAGAAAGCAATTTTATTTCAAAATTTGTTGTCCACTTAAACAAAACAACAGATGGAGCAGGTGGTTCTCAACCTTTTTTGGGCCAACGCCCTCCTATCCGTTATCCAGGTTCCTTACCGCCCCCATCAAATAAGACGTAGGCTAATTGCCCTGAATATTAATTACTATTATTGTTATTGTTATTATTGTTGTTACTATTGTTATCATCAAAAATCGAATGACATAATTGAATGACAATTCCAGTAATGGTGATCCAGGAGCAACCACTTTAGGTCCCCTGTCTACTGAAACTACAGTTCAATCACAGCTCCATCATCAGTACCAACACGTGTTCTTCCTTGCAGATATAAGGATGCCCAGGTGTGTGGGAGCTGAGGGTTATTGAGCTTCTGTGTTGTTTGTGAAGCTACATTATGGTCTTTTTATTCATTTAAGTCTACCGGGCTGTATACTCCTGTATTTGGATTAATACTTTGTATGGACTGTGAGTACTGTGTAACTCCTTCTACAGTTAAACATGGGGAAGTTTGCTATCTGCCCGTGTAGGTTTGTTTATATAAAAGCTGTGTTCTGTTCGTTTGTAACAAATGAAAGTAGAACGCCAACTCACTTCAAACCAGAGTTACAGACAAACAGGTTTATTCATTTTCCAGGGAAACCAATCAGAAACAGCTAGCAATTTAAGATTCAAATATGTATTAAACAACAGCCAATCAGAAATGCCAAACAATAATCATTTTTATGATTTCAGTGGTTGACATGAACTTCATTGGCCACTTGTCCGAAACAGACCTTTTAAAGTATTGTGATTAACATTCAAGTCTGTAATTCCCTGAAACAAGCAATACATATCTTCCCCTGTTTCACATAGAAACCAGAGAGTTTATGGTAAAACTGTACATTCATTTGTAATTATGGAGTTATTTTTGTAATGGCGCCAAGGACATCGTCCAGGGAATTAGGCAATCTAGAGAAAGTCGCCAACTCAATTGCTCTTAAAAGTACACAGTTCAGTGTGAAGTGCCATCACATTTACAACATGGCTTGAAACTAACATTTTGGTTTTCAAATAGTTGACATGGTATACTGGTGCATTTATTTTTTCACTTTTGTGACCGAGACATGAGATGTAACACAAGTTACGCATTTGGTTAACATGGTAACAGAGTCACTTTTTCGGGGAGAATATCTGTCACTTTCTGGCTGGAATAGACCTCAACACTCCCGCACCTCCTTCGGTTCCGGAAGTAAATTTCCCATTCATTTCTCCCATAGATGTCTGGAAAAATCTATATATAAAGAGTTTTAGACCATGCCCTATGCTAACCAGCTATGACGTGACTCATAAGCATACAACAACAGAAAATCCCTAAAAAGAGGTACACAGTGTTATACCTTAGATTTGTTTGGATTTTCTGTTTGTTTTTCACTCAAAATGATATGTTGTATGCTTATGAGTCACGTTGAGGTCTATATGACTATTCTTTTGAGGCAGTTTAAAATCTTAATAACATTCATGCATGTAAATTAAATAGGTTGCAAAATATATATTCTTGTCACAAGTTTCGTTAAAACGGTCTTTTGAATGATGTTATGTAAGATGTTTAGAATTTGTATGACTCAATATCAATACACAATAGACGCCACAGTGCCCATGCTACTGTACGCTATGTGACTTGGTGTCTGGAAATACTGATGAATTTTCATGTAAATCAAATCTTTTAAATGGTTAGAGACACAGATGACACAATGCAAAAAATATCTACTTGATGTGACTCTGCAATTACGACACAAGGATAGTTCTCCTTTGACAGAAAATATTTGATGTCTGTCTGCTCATAAAGGAAGGTCCCCGGATACATTGTAGCATTCTTAGATCTTTCAAATGATCTGTTGTCGTCGAGTACAAAATTCAATAGATATACAGTACTGTGCAAATCTTAAGCAGCTGTAAGAAAAAAACTATAAATGGAAGATGCTTTCAAAAATATAGAATTGAAAGTTTCTACTACAAAATGTAAAAATTATACAGCAGAAAACACTGAAGAACTAAAAATAACTAAACAAATGTGTCACATTTCACATTGTCACCCTTTATTTTGATTGTCCATCACCCAGTTTATTTCCTTCTACAAACATTCCTGTTTCATTTAATTAGGTTTGTTCTATCAGTGCATTGTCATTGATCATTAGCATACTTGTTTGTTATCATTGTGTCACAATGTACTGGCCGATATATCGTTTTCACCTGAAATGGAGTCTAATACAGACTGTTACTGCCTCTCACAAAAGTATACAGAAATTAATTCCCTCTAGCATTGCATTTTATGGAACAATTTATCAAAAAGTTGTTGATAAAGGTAGACTTACAGTAAGTACTAAAAAAATGAGACATTTCTGTGTTGCTGTACTTGACTATTACTATTTGCAGTCTATATAGGTTTTTCATAATTCATTTTCTGAATCAGATTAAAGAAAATAGATCATGCTTTGTTGAAGGGCGCAATTTCTTAATATCCTTTCTACATCACTTAATTACCCTGGGCAGACTATCTAAACTTAGGTTAAGAGCAGTTCTACTCTGACAAAGCAGATTGGTTTCTCTGTGGACTGAGTTAATCATAATGAAAAAAGATCGATGCAAATGAAAGTGCAAGCTCTAAACATGTTATTGAATTCTATTAGCCATGCAAAATTGCTTCCAGGACATTGAGTATTGAGTTTTTTTTTCAGATTACACCATAGCAGCATTTCTCTAGCCATAATAACCCTACAAAGCTTGCCATCAAATTATACAGTAATAACTGTACAAAATGTTGTAGCAGTTTAATTTCAAGTTTAAACATTATACTGGTTGCATACACGCCAGCAGATTTTGTCATATGTGTAGCGAAATTCTTGTGTTTCAGTCTCTGTTCTGCTCTTTTATGATCTTGAAGTGCTAAGGGGATTCGCTCAAGTTCTGCCCTACATGAAAAGTTAGAGACATTTCTGTGAACACTAAAAATATTTATACGTAATATTTCAGTAGTGCTTTCGTCACATGCCCCATGTTTCACTATCACACCAAGCGACTACACTGTAAACAAAGTATCTCTAAGAATACAAAAAGCGTACTGGTAATTTTTGGCCAGCTCAATTTCCATTATTTTACAGACAGTTCCTTCGGTTAATATACATAAATAATCACTCAAGGGAGACAGTTTCTCTGTGTTTATTCATTTAATTAAGTGTTATTATGTTATTCTGTAAAGTAATGGAAATTGAACATTTTCTGTACAACTGTCACTCTTGCCCAGTAGATGGCAGGGGTGAACATGAACTGAGACTTGGACTCCTTTATTATCAGTGACTTTATTATCAGTATTACTTATGTTTCTCATTTATCGTGTATATTAATATATTTATTCTATTCATATTCAGTGCTATGCATGGTGGTTGTGTTTTCCCTTTTCATTTGTAACTATTCCTTTTAAGGGGTTTACCACGCCTCTTCCCCAGCCGGGGTTGCTAGGAAATAGAGTAGTTTAGGTAAGCTGTAGTGAGTAGATTGGTTTGATTACATATTTCGAACAGCCGTGTAAAGCTACTTAGGGTTAGGTTAGGTTAGTATATATGCAACCTCGACTAGGGGAAGGCGTGGATTATTGACTACTGTATTGTGTTGAAGTTTAGGTTGCTGAAACCCGGGCCGGAACTACTGCCTGGTAACTTTGTGAAAAAAAAAAAAATGAAAAAAAAAAAGTGAGTCGCCTGAGTATGTGTTATATATACATCGACTATTTATGTGTTATTTATATTCGCTACCCTGTGCATCAACAGGAAGATATATAATTGAGTGTTAGCTATTCGGTGTTCATGCCGCTGTAGAGAGCATGTAAGCTATATCTCACTTCTGTCGTATAAACCCACGTTCGACTAGGCTGTACCCTGCAATCGGTTAGAGCTTTTTCCAGATCCGTTTAAATAAATCCATCAAGCACCTTGTCAACTGCCTACTTGAGTCCTACTCTCTTCTTGACACCACACGTTGTGACAACAACTGGTTGCTACATTCGTGGATTTTTTCTCCTAAGTTCATTTATTAAGCATGGTTCCTACATTCATAAATGTCAAATATTTTCAAATATAATATCTTATCAATCCCCAAACGCATTGCTATCTGATTTATTCCTAATTAGCCTCGCCCCCTAATTGTCAAATTCTGCCTAAAAAAACATACCCAAACTTAAACTCTTGTTACACTGGACCTGAGACATGTAGTATATAACATATGGTGGATATTTTTTTAAAGAAAAGACTTTGAAATTTTTGGATATGTAAAATTCATTTCAAACAAATATACACAGTGAATATGGCATTCACACAGTGAATATGAAATAAAGAAAATGCATAATTATTTTCTGTTTTTATTTTTCTACATCCTCTTTGAAAGAACCCTACAAAGCCATATATTAAAGGTACAATATGTAATATCAATCAAAACAATAACAAAATACATACTTTGCATTGAAAGAAAACATCACTATACATATATTATATATATTTCTTAGTTGTGTACTTACATTATCCTAAAGGTTTCCACCAACTTTCAAATCCAGAGAAATTTGTAATTTAATTTGAAGACACGGGACGTTTCTTTTTGTCGCCCGTCAATGACGTCATATAATATAGTTGCTCTAAGTTCCAGGGAACCGCCAAACATAACGTGAATAAAGTTATAATATTTTTAACAACACATTACTTTGTCAGTGAACATTTTTTCTGCCGGAGACG
>JACXGM010001178.1:9330-31933 GCA_016801145.1 Umbra pygmaea
CTAACAATGACATCACAACTCAAATCAATATAACATGCAATATACAACAGAGGCACAAGAGGGAGGCAAACCTGAACACTAACATGGGACATACACACAGGGCAGTACACCTAAGGACACATGAGGTAATAATCTAACTAACAAAACCACCGTATAAATACTGAAAGGAACCAAGGAGACAAAACAGAAGAGACAACACAAAAGGAGTCCATTAACAGGCTCTGCATAGCAGCCCTCCCTGGGCTGGATGTGACAGAGGGTGCTCTTTTTTTATGGATTTGAGATTGTATCAGGTAGGTTAATTGATAATTGTTTTGATATTGAATGCTTCAAACTTAGACTGTAAAATTGTTGAGACATTAAGTATGTCCCGCCTCCTCCAATGTAGAAAATTGCCAGTATTTTTACAGTTTTTTCCACAGAAATTTTTACACTGTAAAGCATCTGCTGTGGAAAAACATCAATTTAAAAGTAAGTTGAATTTAATACAACAATGGTTAACCTGCATAGTAAAAATGTATGTCTACAACTTATATACGAGGTTGGAAAGTAGTTCACTGAATTCAATGTTTGTTAAAAATATATAAGATGCCAATGATCCCCAAATAACATGACGATGCAACATTAGGCAATCAAAGGAACATTCAATTTCTCTTCCTCCGGTTACCATATATACTGTACAATGCACATTATTATTAGAGACAACATAATACTTTCCTACATTAATTTCAATCTCCCAAAAAATTTAATTTGTTTTCAAACAAATTATATGCATCTCCTTGTTTTAGGTCCTGAGCTATGAATAGTTAGATTTGATTATTTCATTCTAGATGGAAATTGAAATGTAGGCCCTTACCCTGAGGGGTAAAAAAACAAGGATTGAATCTAGTAAATGATAGCATTATGGCCAACACAATGGGGGGAAAGGTAGAATAATGGCTCTTCTAGAATCAGTCAGAAATACTGGTTGTATCTGTGATGCAAGCAATCTCTGACCCAATCAATAGAAACGTTGGTCTTTCTATATTAGTGGGGACCTGGGACACAAGTCTAACCTAGAAATCCATGTTCCCTGTTAACTAGTTTAAACACTTACTTTAAACTAATTCTAACCTCAATAACCCGGTGTTTATCCCAAAATGTAATTCAACCATAACCAAGGGCGTATCACAAGATCCTGGGCCGTCCTGATGGGCCCCCATGTTATATACTGTATATTAAATATATTCTAGACTTTTCAAGGGCCCTCTCTCCCCTTCGGCCCTGGTAATCAGTATTGGTTTTACCCCCAGTCCAACGCCCCTGACCATAATGCCTAACCCTAACCAGTAATGCTTAATTCAAAATATAACCCAAATTTAATACTATGCCAAATCTTTTTGATTTTATTATCATTGTAGAGACTTCTGGTCCCTATTTTTACACAGACATTAAACACGCACACACCTTTGGTTGTACTTTGTACCATTGTGACAGGCAACATATCAAGGTTCACCAGCCAACAATATGCTTTTGTTCATAGTCCAACTTAAGCCACACACTTACATGTAGTAGCCAATAAGATTTTGTCTAGTAATTATAAAAAATGGCCCCAGATACAAGGTACCGTTATGCCAAAGGACCCTAGGATTAAAGGTAGGTCTTATACCCCACTTTCTCTGTTTGATGCCCAATCTATTCATTTTATTTATATTTCCAAAGGATTAATTTGTAATAATACTGTGTAATCATTCTTGATAACAGACTTTAGTATAATAGTTATATAGAAAGGACTTTCACAATTACACTTTGTTTTTGTTTTCCCCTCCCACTCTGACCACTTCCAGACAACAACATTGAGAAATTGCATTTGTTTTAACATTTTTATTGAAAATAATCACAGTAACACAGTCTTTTTATTGTTTTATTATTATTTTATATTTACATAAATATGTATGCTTTTAATCATTAAGTTTAGCCAGGGTTTGTATATGTGTTAAATGTGTATTTTTTGGAAAAATATTGGTTAGTGTAAAGCTATTCAGATAGGATTTTCATTTGAATTCTGACTAATGGTACATTACGGTACATGGTTAAAGCAACCTTTGTTTTTCTAAATCACTTTGAGTTTCTTGTTAAGGAAATAACTCTAATATATATGTATATTTACACTCCAAAGTGTATTGTTTGTATCATTTATTAACCTTACCCTTCTTTAGCCCCTTAGAATTATTTGTTTTATTTTGATCAAGTTTGTGGTATTAAATATGTTAAGGTATTTACATTCCAAGCCCTGATTGGGTGGTTGTTTGATCCAAGCCCAACCAAAGTTCATGTTTATTACAATCAAACCAGTTCATGTTAAATCTTAAAATCCTTACCTGCCATTAAATCAATTTAAAAATCACTTACACAAACAGAGTTTTACCCACATGTTCACAGTTTTAAAGTGTGGAAATTAAGAATACATGAAAATCACTTTTGACATGACCTGAATGCTTTAGAACACAGATGTCATTACATTTACCTGGTGTCATCTACCATAGAATCAATGTAACCTGTGCAAGTTAAACGGGCAGAACATTTAGAAAATGTTTTTTTCCCCCCAAACTGCTGACTTAAACGTGAGCAACCTGAAGTACTTACCTCACTGAAGAAAACCAAGATCAACAGCGCGTGGCTTCATCACTTGATACATGCTACAGCAATTCCCATTTACAGCAGTGCAACATTTACATTTTAATCAAGCAAATATATTATTAACATGTTCTGGCACAGAAATCATAAACATTTAAAATATTAAAAATATTAATTTTTAATAATACATTAAAAATTATCATTTAGCACAATGCCAGCCATAGCCAGCCCCATAGCATTTCCTCAGATGTCATATTTAAATCAGACTTTAAATTACACTGATTAATAAGTTAATCTATATTACCATAATTACATTTGGAAAAACTCTGTTGTTTGCAACATCATCTGATTCTGATCAAATTATTCAATGGTTTGTATTACAAATTGTTGTTCACTTGCATGACTATTGCTTATCACTGAATCCCCAGTAAGCACTATAGTTTGTCCCCTGAAATGATGGTAGCATTTGGTCCATCTGCCCTGGTCTTAATTTTAAATTCAGAGATATCCAGATTCAACCAAATCTGACCAAATTCTAAGGTCCTTTCAGTTGACTATTTACTGGGGAGCCATTATTAGAATACTTAGATTTTTTATTTGACCATTTATTTTCTGCAGTATATTTGCTGTCAACTAAGTTGTATGTATCACTACAAGTGAGTGGCGAGGGATATTTCAAGGGTGGATGTAGCACATGCTTTTGTTCTAGCACACTCTTTGTGAGTTCACACCTTGTCTGGCAGCCCAACACAGTTCACGGAAGGTCTGGCAGGCATTTTATTTTTTTAACTGCCATTCCCCTGAAATTTCGAATTTTGCCTTTTTATTATGGCAATATAAAAATATATTGATAGATATAAAATGATAGATAGATAGAGATACTTTATTTATCCAAAAGGAAATTAAGGTGTCCAATAGCTTAGTGATGAGTACCTGATGAGTTCCTTACTGTGATTTTTATTTCTTACTACCATAAATGGTAAAAAACAGCTTGTTAGCAAAGAGACAGTTTTTCATTAGGAATTTAGATATACAGGAACTGTTGGGAATTAGTCTGTTTGGCAAGAGCTGACCTTAGTGTATGGAAATATACTGTACCTAAAAATAATTAAAGTAATTTAGTTGCATCTTCAGATTGTATTTGATAGTTTTTAAGTTGCAGACATCATGTAGTCTAATCTGTTTGTTTTCTGTTCTGTAGATCCTTGTTGCACATCATGCACTCCTCTCTGATTTTCACACTTCTTGTTGTGATGGCCAATGGTAACTATTCAGTATACAAAGGATTCTGCAACTTCTTCATAACTTTCCATCTGCATATCTACTTTATACAACTCATTATAACATATTAAGTTAGATGGTAAATGGTAAATGGACTGCATTTATATACCGCTTTTTCTGACCAACAATGGCCACCAAAGCGCTTTACATTGCCTCACACTCACCCATTCATTCACACATTCATACACCGACGGTTTAGGTCGTAGTTAGGCATAACTAGTCAACAACCAAACACTTTTACGCCTCCTTAAACTCACAATAAGTCAATAACTATATTCATCCTTGTTTCTGATGTAATAATGTGTGATTAAAAACAGATATTGTATGTAGTGAGTTGGTGAAATCGATGTATTCTCTCTGCGTATGTGTGTCAGGGTGTGAGTCCGTTTCCATGGTAAAGCGTGAAATCGCCACTGAGATGGAGATCCTCACCAAGTACTTCCAGGATGCCATCGAGAAGTCTCATGAGTTGATCAGCCAAGCTCAGTAAGTTGCAGACCACCCCACTCCTCCAATAGCATAAAGTACAGTTAAAGTGAGTCTTCATTGCAGGAGGAAAGATGGTGTTGCAGATCAGAATACATGTGATTAACACAAAGTGATGTGTGATTAACTCAAAATAATTTGTGATTAATTCAAAACAATGTGTGATTAACTCAAAGGAATTCAAAATAATTCTAAACCGATTAATCAAATGATTTACTATTCATTGTCATTTATTTATAACGTTGTACTTAACAGGGACATTACAAATTAGGACATTAATTTTCATTTCCAGCCTCAACTGTACATTTTCTCTCTCCTCACAGGAGTTACCTGAAGGAGGGTAAGACTCAGATCCAGGAGCATGCTGAGGAGATCCAGGAGCAGATGATGCCTGTCGTCAGTGATATTGAGAGGCAGGTCCAGGACCAGTTCATCAATCTGGCTGAAAACCTGCAGACCCAGCTCACGCCACTGGTTGTCAAGATGCAGTCGGATTTCAAGCCCCTAGCTGTTGACTTCCAGACCCAGATGGAGCAGCTATACCAAAGAATGGTTGACCAGACCAAAGCCCTTCTCAAAGAAATAGAATTACCCACCCCTCAATAAAGTGACATTGGGTTCAGCCCAGACCAAAGATGGGATCTACTTAATCCTATCTGTCTGTCATCTTCCAGTTTCAAATCCATCTTTTAATTATATTCACATGATGATGATGATTCACCATTAAAGGACATAAAAGGCAGCCATTTTGTCTGAAATGTTTTTCATGTTGCCAATTACAGATAGAATTCACATGTGTAGCTTCTTGAAATATAATGAAAGGTTAAGTTGAAATTAAATTTGCAAGTCAATATATTTTTCAGTATACTGGGCCAATCCATCATTCAGCCTAAATCATGTTAATATTCTAAAGTAGTCATTAGAATTATTAGCTATTTTGAGATAGCTATACTAAGATAATGTAATATAAGATCATACATTAATTTACTTGACTGTACCTAGACTGTACAATTCTATTAAGATCCCCATAAGTTTCTGACAAAAGTAGCTGCTATATTTTCTGTGGTTTTCACAAAACATTACATAATGCAAAACATCAAATTCACATAAAAACATACATTGAAAAACTGGGAGTATAACATAAAGACCACAAAGAGTAGAACAGTCCATTACAAAAACAAAAAATATGTTGCAATAAGACATAGAGTAGCACTCCAAAATAAATAGAAAGGTCACCAATTTATGTCAATCAGGGTGAACTATACTGTAGGTGGACTGATGGCAAGTGATAGTGTACCAAAATAAAAAATATATAGAGGCTGTATTTTTATTTATTGTTTGACAAAAGCATAAAACACATTTTGATCATTTACAACCAAAAACTGCAGTTTGGGAAGCATGAACCAATTATGTAATTAACTTATGATGATGACTAGATGACAGAGATATAACTTAACACAATTAACATATTTATTATATCTGAAGCTATATCAGAATGCCTTACATTGTTCATACAGTTTTCAATAGACAATCAAATACTCACAAATGTAAAAGTATCTAAATGTAATTCTCCAATCTTTTCCAAAAGTATCTGTAATCCAATACAGTATTAAAAACAAATACCGGTAATCGGATTTCTGTAATCAGTTTACTTGTAATCAGTTACACCCAACCCTGCATATGATTACAGACATTAATGCGATGGTAGAAAAACACTTGTCTGTTGTGGCTTTAACAATAAAGGACCCTATTAAACTAGCCCTAACATCTAACAAAACAAGAAAAATAAAATCCACACAACATGTACAAAATATACAAAAAGATACAAATGTAGCAATGTGTAATACAATTTTTTGTATTCATGTCCCAGGGTCCCAGTAAAAGTTTTTAAAAAGTAATGAAATGAGTGATGAGAACATTCAAAAAATGAAAGCATTCTACAGACCTTGCTAAGACTATATATTGCATATATTGTATATGCAATCAAGTAAATACTGTACATAATATAATTATCCAACAGTAAACAAAATGCTTTATAATCATGTTATAGGCAACTTGAGGTTTAATTCAATGATTACTAATTTTGCTGGCTAGTTATCTAGTTTTTTCCAATGGACTTCCTACAGGTGTGAGGTAGCTAGATAGTACTGTAAAAACATATGGAAACACAATGGTTTTGATACTAGCTCACCAAGGCCAGCCAAATCTGTGTTGACTTTGGGTCTTATGACCAGCAGTGAATCATGGATATTTGACCCGTGGGAAAAAACTCTAAAATGCTGTATCAAACTGAACAATAAAGAAAGTAAAATAATCAAAGCATCACAGCTTGCATTTACTTTATGCACCCAACATCATATTCAGGGGTGTTTATAGGCATAGGTAACATAGGCGGTCACCTAGGGTGCCATCTGCTTGGGGGTGCCGATAGGGCGCCCACCCCCCCCCTCCCCACCCTTAAAAATGTATATAATTTATATGGGGGCAATTAATCATTATGTATTTTTATTTTAAATATTATAAAAATAAAACTCCAGACTTATTTGTTTGTTATGAGAGACATGATATTGACGACTCAAGCGACGGTGTTGGCACGGGACAGGTGTCGACGCTGGGTGGGTGACGTCAGTGTCAAACGCATGTTGACAGTTCATTGTTGAACATTCCTGGCTGACGTTCTGTAAGGAGGCTACTATGAAGTGATCAAAGCCATCAGGGGCATAGATTAAAAAGAAGAGGAAAGATGAGGAAGAAAGTAGTATAGTGGTATGTTTTTTTATGGCCATTTTGAAAAACATCTGTCTGCAATATATTGCACTTCACTACTTTATTTGCCCAAATTGGAATCCCTTCTCAAACCCAAAAATGAATGGTTATAAATAAGGGCATATTAGTCTAGAACACATTCATCGGTCTACATCGTAATGACAAGGTCATTTTTAACCGGGAAAAAATGTACCTTGGACTTTATTTAGTCACTGGTCCCTGTAATCTAAACTTTTTTTTAAAATATACATTGTCAATATAGATTCACACATGCATTTGTTTCACGTTGTCAATTGGTTGCAATGTGCATTGTGGATAATATACAGTATGCTATGCAAGCAATCGCTTGACAACATAAATGCGATTGGTTGCTTCGCCATCCCCTTTATTTTAATATCTCTGTTTTCACACAGGAAACAAACATTTTGATATTTTTCAAGTTCGGCATGATGCTTTTTAATGCCTAAATGCCTATACTTGTAAAACTGCTTTAAATGCTGATACTGTGGTTTTATTATTGTGTTTTAATTTAATACTGTCCTTAGCCAGCCAGAGGATCATTTTGGGTTATAAATTAATATAACTACTATAATGTAAGCTACATGAAATCTATGATACATATTTTAATATACAGTATATTTGCCGTATTTTACTAGTATACACCTCTGGGGAAAAAAAATCAAAAGTATTGTCACGGCGCTCAGTGTGGATGTAGAGACAGAGAGAGGCCCAGACAGGAATGATGGTACTTGATGGTTTGGCTTTTTAATGAACTGGTAGGTAAGCTTCCCGACTGATCGACTTGGACAATATATACAGGTCCTTCTCAAGAAATTAGCATATTGTGATAAAGTTCATTATTTTCCATGATATAATGATAAAAATTAAACTTTCATATATTTTAGATTCATTGCATACCAACTGAAATATTTCAGGTCATTTATTGTTTTAATACTGATGATTTTGGCATACAGCTCATGAAAACCCAAAATTCCTATCTCAAAGAATTAGCATATTTCATCTGACCAATAAAATAAGTGTTTGTAATACAAAAAAAATAAGAAAAAGTCAACCTTCAAATAATTATGTTCAGTTATGCACTCAATACTTGGTCGGGAGTCCTTTTGCAGAAATGACTGCTTCAATGCGGCGTGGCAAGGAGGCAATCAGCCTGTGACACTGCTGAGGTGTGATGGAGGCCCAGGATGCTTCGATAGCGGCCTTAAGCTCATCCAGAGTGTTGGGTCTTGCATTTCTCAACTTCCTCTTCACAATATCCAACAGATTCTCTATGGGGTTCAGGTCAGGAGAGTTGGCAGGCCAATTGAGCACAGTAATACCATGGTCAGTAAACCATTTACCAGTAGTTTTGGCACTGTGAGCAGGTGCCAGGTCCTGCTGAAAAATGAAATCTTCATCTCCACGAAGCTTTTCAGCAGATGGAAGCATGACATGCTCCAAAATCTCCTGATAGCTAGCTGCATTGACCCTGCCTTTGATAAAACACAGTGGACCAACACCAGCAGCTGACATGGCACCCCAGACCATCACTGACTGTGGGTACTTGACACTGGACTTCAGGCATTGTGGCATTTCCTTCTCCCGTCTCCCTCCAGCTACCTTGATTTCCGAATGACATGCAAATTGTGTTGTTGTTTTGTTGTGCTGCTTCTCTGTAGCTTAGGTCAGGCGCTTCTGCCGCTGTTTCTGGTTCAAAAGTGGCTTGACCTGGGGAATGCGGCACCTGTAGCCGATTTCCTGCACACGCCTGTGCACGGTGGCTCTGGATGTTTGTACTCCAGATTTAGTCCACTGTTTCCGCGGTCATCCAAGGTCTGGAATCAATCCTTCTCCACAATCTTCCTCAGGGTCTGGTAACCTTTGTCGTTGTGCAGCGTTTTTTGCCACACTTTTTCCTTCCCACAGACTTCCCACTGAGGTGCCTTGATACAGCGCTCTGGGAACAGCCTATTTGTTCAGAAATTTCTTTCTGTGTCTTACCCTCTTGCTTGAGGGTGTCAATGATGGCCTTCTGGACAGCAGTCTGGTTGGCAGTCTTACCCATGATTGTGGTTTTGAGCAATGAAACAGGCTGGGAGATTTTTAAAGCCTCAGGAATCTTTTGCAGATGTTTAGAGTTAATTAGTTGATTCAAATGATTAGGTTAATAGCTCGTTTAGAGACCCTTTTCATGATATGCTAATTCTTTGAGATAGGAATTTTGGGTTTTCATGAGCTGTACGCCAAAATCATCAGTATTAAAACAATAAATGACCTGAAATATTTCAGTTGGTGTGCAATGAATCTAAAATATATGAAAGTTTAATTTTTATCATTACATTATGAAAAATAATGAACTTTATCACAATATGATAATTTCTTGAGAAGGACCTGTATATGGAGATAATACAACACATTGCTCTTACTCGCGGCACCAAACGCGAAAATGTTATCTACCTGGCAATAAGCATACACTCTGACATATACATAATCTACTTACAACTCGTATAGTGGAGAGGGCACAAATCAATAGCTCCATACAGAGTCTGTCAGTCGTGAAGCATTAAACACGCTTTTCACGTGAACCGACGCCAACATCTTATTAATGAACCACGCCACTCTCTGCTCTACCGTGCACTAAATAGGGTTGAAAGGAGACCGGCTGGGAGCGATCACTAATTAGACCGGTCTCTCAATCAACCCGATCAGGCAAACAGCAGAACAGGGAGTGGCGTACACACAACCATATTACACAAGCGATATGCAATAACTAAAACTAGACAACAGTACATTCATAAAACAGAAATCAGCAGTGCATTCCAAATCTATTGTTTCAGCCACACCTGGCAAAGTTCTGCCAAGGTGTGACAAGTATCTATGGTTTTACTAATAATACATGTGTTTTTGTAAAATGAAAATTGTTGTTTTATTCCATAAACTACTGACAAAGTATCTCCATAATTCTAAATTCAAATATCATCATTCAGAGCATTTATTTGCAGACATGGTTATGCATAGAGCCCTGTATTGCACTGCTGGTTTGCTTCTAAAGCTAAGCAGGGTTGGGCCTGGTTAGTCCCTGGATGGAAGACCAGTGCTGCTGGAAGTGGTGTTGGAGGGCCAGTAGGGGGCACTCTTCCCTCTGGTCTAAAGAACTTTCCCAATGCCCCAGGGTAGTGATGGGGACATCTGCCCTGTGTAGGGTGCCGTCTTTCGGATGGGACGTTAAACGGGTGTCCCGACGCTCTGTGGTCATTAAAAATCCCATGGCACTTATCGTAAGAGTAGGGGTGTTAACCCCGGTGTCATGGCCAAATTCCCAACCAGGCCTCTCACTCCTATCATGGCTACCTATAATCCCCCTCCATCCTAATTGGCATATATAACTACTCACCTGTCCACCTGATAGCTGATGTGTGGTGAGCGTTCTGGCGCAAAATGGCTGCCGTGCATCACCCAGGTGGGTGCTACACATTGGTGGTGGATGAGGTGGGCTTTCCCCCTCACTGTGTAAAGCGCTTTGAGTTCCTTGGAAGAAAAGCACTATATAAGTTGAATGTATTATTATTATTATGGTGAAAATAATAAAGATGCAGTTTTATCAGAACTCGAATAATGCAAAGAAATTAAACAACACAATACTAATGTTACTAAATTTAGGAAGTTAACCTGTAAAGAAATAAATATTTGGTTAAATAATAATTGTATCATAAAAATAATTGGCTTTCATGCATCTTGGCATACTCTCCAACAGTCTTTTACAGTTTTTTACAGTGATGTTGACTTACTTTATGCCACTCCTGATGCAAAACCTTGCTTTGTTTGATGGCTTGTGACCATCCATCTTCCTCTTGATCACATTACAGAGGTATTCACAGGAGTTAATTTAAGACAAATTTGCTGTGGTCTCTTAACCTTTCCAAAACTATATGTATATCATATGAATGTGCCGTTTTGGAAAGCATCTGTATCCGTTGGCTGGGCCCTGGAGACCTACAGTACCTAATCACCAAGTCACATGCACTATTGCAGTTTTAGAACATCAGGAATTATTTTGCAATTTGCATTTAGTCTTGCTGCAAATGATTGATCTGGACAGGCCTTAGATTAATAGAATCTATAATTGACTAGAATAGATGAAAAAGAATTTAATTGCAATTTAGTAAATATTGTGTTTATAACTTGTATTTATTTATTTATTTATTTCATACCTACACTCAAAACCTGCTAACACACTTGTATTTATTTTTTGTTTATAATAGTAAAATAAAGTGTGTTATTTTCCCTGGCCCTGGCAATCTTTTATTGTTTTGGGGGTGGGTGGGGGGCACCATTTTGAGATCTCGCCTAGGGTGCCAGATTGGCCAGAAACGCCACTGATCAAATATATGATGAGATACACACATAATAGTATAATTTGTATTATAATAGTGTGTATTTGTGTTGTAATAGTGTGTAATAGTGTTGTAAAGTGTGTAAGAGTACATATTTATTACGTTGTATTAGTGTGTAATAGTGTGTATAAGTGTTGTAATAGTGTGTACTAGTATTGTAATATTCTGTATTATTAATGTAATAGTGTGTATTAGTATTGTTATAGTGTGTATTAATATTGTAATAGTGTGTAATAATCTGCATTAGTTTTGTAATAATGTGTAATAGTGTGTATTATTATTGTAATAGTACATACAAATGTGTATTAGTATTGTAATAGTGTGTTTTAGTGTTGTAATAATGTGTAATAGTGTGCATTAGTGTTGTAATAGTGTGTATTAGTGTTGTAATAGTGTGTATTATTGTTGTAATAGTGTGCATAAGTATTGTAATAGTGTGTATTAGTATTGTAATAGTGTGTAATAGTGTGTATTCATATTGTAATAGTGTGTAGTATTATTGTAATATTACATAAAAGTGTGTATTAATATTGTAATAGTGTGCATTAGTATTTTATTACTGTGTAATATTGTGTATTAGTGTTGTAATAGTGTTTATTAGTATTGTAATAGTGTGCATTATTATTGTAATAGTGTGTATTTGTATTGTGTGTAGCAGTGTGTCTTACTATTGTAACAGTCTGTAATAGTGTGTATTTGTGTTGTAATAGTGTGTAATAGTGTGCATTAGTGTTGTAATAGTGTGTATTAGTGTTGTAATAGTGTGTATTATTGTTGTAATAGTGTGCATAAGTATTGTAATAGTGTGTATTAGTATTGTAATAGTGTGTAATAGTGTGTATTCATATTGTAATAGTGTGTAGTATTATTGTAATATTACATAAAAGTGTGTATTAATATTGTAATAGTGTGCATTAGTATTTAATTACTGTGTAATATTGTGTATTAGTGTTGTAATAGTGTTTATGAGTATTGTAATAGTGTGTATTATTATTGTAATAGTGTGTATTTGTATTGTGTGTAGCAGTGTGTATTACTATTGTAACAGTCTGTAATAGTGTGTATTTGTGTTGTAATAGTGTGTAATAGTGTGTATTAATGTTGTAATAGTGTGTAATAGTGTGCATTAGTATTGTAGTAGTATGTAATAATGTTAATTAGTATTGAAATAGAGTGTGTTCGCATTGTAATAGTGTATAATAGTGTTTATTAGTATAGTAATAGTGTACATTAGTGTGTATTAGTAATGTAACAGTGTGTAGTAGTGTTGTAATAGTGTGTAATAGTGTGTATTAGTATTTTAATAGTGTGTAACATTGTGTATTAGTATTGTAATAGCGTGTAATAGTTTGTAATATTATTGTAATAGTGTGTAATAGTATTGTAATAGTGTTTTATTATTGTACAGGTGTGTAATAGTGTTAGTATTGTAATAGTATGTATTAGTATTGTAATACTAACCAAACACTCCAGCCTGTTACTCTGCCCGCTCCACCCAGTTACTCCACCCACTCCAACTAGTTACTCCACCCACTCTAAACACTCTAGCCAGTTCCTCCACCCACTCCACCTAGTTATTCTGCCCACTCCAAACACCTCACACAGTTATTCAGCCCACTCCAGGCAGTTACTCCATAAATTCCACTCAGTTACTCCACCCAATATAACCATACCACACAGTTACTCTGCCCACTCCACTCACTTACTCCGACCACTCAAAACACTCCGGCCATTTACTCCACCCACTCCAACCACTTACTCCACCAGGTCCAACCCCAGCTTCGCCCACTCCTGCTGGAAACTATGGCAAGAACACTTCACAATTTCCCCAGAAATTGTAACTGGTCTAGGGACAAAATTATAAAAAGTAATTGCTAGGCAGAATAATTTTATGGTTCATTTACAAAAACATGGTGAATGGCATTGCAAATTGCATTACAATTACTCCACAACTGTACAATATGTTTTATATCATTGTGCAGACTAACGCTTACACATTACTTGATAACAGGATGTGTTCTGGGTGCTCCACAAAATCAGCAGAGTATGTATGTTTTCTCTTTTATTTTGTATACTTACATTTCCCCGCAATCTTCAAATAATGTAAGCTCTTAATCATAATATAAAAAAATTCTGTGTGTATGTTTGTGAAAGACAGAGGAAGTGTTGTGTTAATAATATCAGTAGACCAGAACACATTTAGTTAGGTTTTGGACTTTTATACCTTGTACTCAGAACACCTTTTAAGTAGCATAGCGGTTATTTGACGTACATCATTTCATCCGTTTGCAGATGAACTTCTAGAAGGGCATGTAGAATAAATTTTTTCAGCTGAAGCTTCTACAATAATACACACTATTACACACTATTACAATACTAATACACACTATTACAATGCTAATACACAATATTACAAACAAATACAATACTAATACACACTTTTACAGTACTTATACACACTATTTCAAAACTAACACACACTATTACACCCTAACCCAACACTAATACACACTATTACCAGTGTTGGTCAAGTTACTTAAAAAAAAGTAATTAGTTATAGTTACTAGTTACTTCTCACAAAGAGTAACTGAGTTAGTAACTGAGTTACATCATTATAAAAGTAACTAATTACCAGGGAAAGTAACTATTGCGTTACATAAAAAAATCAAGTATATCAAATAACTTGGAAACCCCCAATATTAAATATGTTAAATGAATGAAATGGACACTAAATAGAATCAAATATTAGTCTGAGTTATAAGAGTTTGCGGTGGTGGATAAAAATATAGTTTAAGTTGCTTTGATGTCGTAGCTCAATCTCCTTTTGTAGCGGAGCTCACGTTATCAGCTGCATTCTTGGCCACTAGTTTGTGGCGGCATGTGACGATGTGGTGCTTCATTAGATTCTAATTACTTGCCACCGACATGGAGTGACTTTCTTCCTGGGCATACCTTACACGTTACATAAACATTATTGCCTTTTACCTCAACGAGGGAAAAGTAGTGCTTATTATACTTACAGTTCGCGAAAGCTACATTTGAACTCATTTGACTTGCCAACGCTCTCTGACTCCTGGCCATTGGTGTGTGCGACTGTCTGTGCGTGTGTGAACTGAACAGTGAACACCCGCCCTACTCTGCCTCTGGTTGGTTTACAAACGTTGGAAATGTATTCTAAGCCAATCATCATCACACACCAGACACACACACACACCAGAGAAAAAAACTCTGCAGGTCCTGCAGAAAGGAAGCTACCGCTTCATTGAGCTTAATTAAAGTAACGCCACATTTTATATTGTCAGTAACGGTAAAGGCGTTGTAACGGGGAAAACTTCATTTGATTACTTGTTACTGAAAAAACGAATGCCGTTAGTAACACCGTTTATTTATAACGCAGTTATTCCCATCACTGACTATTACATACTAATACAACGCTAATACACACTAATACAACACAAATACAAAATATAACACACTATTACATCACTAATACATAACAATACACACTACTACTACTACCCTAATACACACTATTACAATATCAATATACACTATTACAATAATAATATACACTATTGCAATACTATTACACACCACTACAATACTAATACATACTATTACAACACTAATGAACTATTTTATACACTATTACAATACTAATACACATTATTACAATACCAATAAACACTATTACATACTTTTACAATACAAAAACACAATACTATTATACACTATTACACATGATTACAATACTGTTACACACAATTACACGCTATTACAATACTAATACACACTATTACACACTTTTACAATACTATGACACACTATTACAATACTAATAGACAGTATTACAGTACTAATAAACACTATAACACAGATTTACAATAATAATACACACTAATACACACTATTACACACTATTACAACACAAATATACACTATAACACACTATTACAACACTAAGACACACTGTTACACACTATTACAACACTAATACACACTATTACACAATATTACAATACTAATACACACTATTACAATACTAATATACACAATTACAATACTATTACACACCAATACAATACTAATACACACTATTACAACTCTAATACACACTATTATACACTATTACAATACAAATACACACTATTACGATACTAATAAACAATATTACGTACTTAATAATACTAAAACACTATTACACATTATTACAATACAATTACACATTATTACTCACTATGGCAATAGTATTACACTCTATTAGACAATATTATAATACTAATAAACACTATTATAATACTATTACACATTATTACAATACTAATACACAGTATTATACACCATTACAATATTAATACACACTATCATACCATACTACAATACTAATACACACTATTATACACTATTACAATACTAACACACATTTTTACAATACTAATACACATCATGACAACACAAATACACATTATTATACACTTTTACAATACTAATACACACTATTATACACTATTACAATACTAATACACACTATTATACACTATTACAATACTAATACACACTATTATACACTATTACAATACTAACACACAATTTTACAATACTAATAAACACTATTACACACTATTACAATACTAATACTATCTTGAGGCAACAAGTTACTATCTTGAGCCCACAAGATACTATCTTAAGGCCATGAGATACTATCTTGAGGCCACGAGATACTATCTTGAGGCCATGAGATAGTATATTGAGGCCACAAGATATTATCTTGAGGCCACAATTTATTGTGTTGAGGCCACGAGATACTAGCTTGCGGCCACAAGTTACTATCTTGAGACCACGAGATAGTATATTGAGGCCACAAGATAATATCTTGAGGCCACAAAATACTTCCTTGAGGCCACGTGGTAATTAGAATTAATTTTCTTGACTAAGTTGGCCTAGGGGGGCTCCGTAGTAAGTCGTTAGACCACAAAAATATAAAAATAAACTAATATTTATTTCCAATACAAACACATTGTATCACAGTCAACACACAATGTTACCAATGTTTAAAATGCGGAATCTTAATCCAAGTGCTTTGAATCCTAAATTCTGATTGAGTGATAGCTGTAGTATGTATTGTCTAAGAAATTGGACACAAGTCGGTGTGGTAAGTCCAATATAACATGGCTAATAGTGTTTGTAGGCAGTGGAGTGCCTGGACACGGCACTTAGTAAATTGCCATGGTAACTTGACAATATATCACAATCTCTTTGCTTTATTGCTATTATAAACCAGTTATCCAATTAGAGCAGTACAAAGTGATGTCATAGTCGTGGTATATGGTCACATATACCATGGCTATCAGGTAATCAACATTCAGGATACAAACAACACAGTTTGTAAGTAAGCAATTAAGGCACAAGAGGTTATGTAATATTGTCAATATACCATAGCTAAGTGCTGTTCATAGGCATGACGCATTGCAGAGTGCCTGGACACAGTGCTTAGCAGTGGTCTATTGCCAATACATCAGCATCCCCTGAGATGCTTTATTATTCTTATAATCCGGTTACCAACACAATTAGAGCAGTAAAATATGTAACTAATGATTTATACCTGTGATAAATGGTCTCATATATTATGTCTATCATCCAATCAGTATTAAGGATTCAAAACTCATGGATCATAATAAACCATATACTGTACCACGGGTGTGACATCACATCACTTGCTTGAGTAACACCTTTCTGGTTAAACCATTTGCAAAGCTCAGAACCAAGACTAAACATTGATGTCAGTTTAACTAATAATATGCCTTGATGAATTTCATTGATGGACATGTTTTTACCAACATAATATGCCAGACATTTACTGTCATTCTGTGTTTAACAGATGTCCATTCCAGCAAGTAAATGGTATCCACAAACCATGGTTTCTTGGACCAAGGGGAATTAGAAGAATCAGCAATAGTCTCTACACATGTACCCTGTGCAGCGTGGACTGGATGAGGTCCACTGGGCCAAAGATGAATTCGGAGTCTGACCTTAATCCATTCACAGTCCACTTTGGTCCAGAAATGTTGCAAATACAATTTTGTTACTAGGCCACAGTATCTAAAATTTTCAACACCTGATAACATAATGACTTTACACAATCAAATCTAGGGCCCTGATTCTATACCCAACTGCATTATTATGGATGTGTATTAATTTTGATATGGCCTGAATACTTATGCACCAAAAAAAACAAGTTTGGTATTATTATTCACATTAGCTATTATAAAGAGCATGCACAACCAATATCTTCCCTCATGCATAAACAAATATCAGTTTCTGCCTATACCACTTGTTGTCAACGTGCTAAACATCTTGTCAACATTTGGAATGTGTCCAATGAGTAGATTAATTTTATGCAAAGTGATTTATAAATCATCAGCAGTCAGTTGTTGTGATCCCTTTGAACCTGGCAAATGTGTTCCAGAATTTACATTGCCATTCTAGGCATCAGTTATTTTAATGTAGTCAAAAGGATGGGACTACCAACATTGGCTTACCCCGCCTTATGATCAATGGAGGCAAAAGACCCAATAGCCTATGATTTCCATCCTCACCACTCCAGAGTGAGACGTTGTTCAGTCATGGAAACCAGAATGACCATACTCATAGATGAACATGTGGCTCAGTTGGCCTCTGAACATGGATGAGGTTGTGGATGTTGGGACTATGGCAATAAAGTGACTCTTCAAAGTGAATAGGCGATATAGACACCGCACAAATCAATGGGTGGAAAAACCTATGCTCCAGTTTAATCCAGCAGCACAATGCTTGAGTATCATCAAGCCAAAATGTGACAGCTCTGAATTAGCAGATACAAGATTGACTAATTTCCCTTAGATGGCCCATCCTGTAACTGATGCTATACTGGCATGGATGCAGTTCGGACTAGATGATAGAATTGGATTAAGTTTTGGCATAAACTTTGGGTTTTGAGGTTAACAATCTGGGACTTATTGGTTATGTGAGGCTTATATTATTAAAATGTACTTTACGTTTCGTAATGCTTGGTTTGTTACAATTGTACTGATACAAATAAATCACATGTCATCCTAATAGTGAGATGGTTTTGTAACCCACATATTTTACATGGCAATTGATTACGGTTAACATCATAGCCAGTGTAACATGCTGCTTGTGCACATTTGCCACAGAGTTGCCCTAGCTTAATGAGAACTTGCACAAAGAAAATAACTTTTTGTTATAAGCTTTCTACCAAAGCTCTGTGAGTTTTGTATGTATTGTACAGTAACATGTTGTGTATCCTAAACAATGAAGCTCATGTTTGAAATGAAGTGCTGGTTTTCACTGAGCATGTTTCACTGACAGAAAAAAAGCATGCACAGCTAAAGTGAATGTCCCTGCTAGGCTACCAGGCTTTTTAATCAGTCAGTTGCGCTGCTGCAGTAAAAATGTTTCCCCTTTTTTCATCCCTCTTGCACGACTACAGGGACCTTGAGATTTACAAACAAAGCACTGGTTACAAGACACTGACTGGCTAGCCAAATTGTTTAAAAATTCTTTCATATCTTTGAAAATTAATAAAATCCATTTAATATTTGTTTTAAAATTTTGATGTTTTTACAGTGCTGAATATTATGTCAGACATCTGCTATCATATATATAGTATGTCAAAATGGCAATTTTTTTCTTTTTGTGGTGAGTTTAGGTAAAAATGTGTTTTCCTATTTTTTCATGCATAGCAATAGTATGTGGCCCTTCACTTAGTTTCAAAAACTCAATGTGACTGTCAAAACAGTTTGCCATCCCTGTCCTAGAACCTTGGTCTTGATATTTAGTAATCTCTTATAAATCAGCATCAGAGGTGCTACAGTTGCATTCTTTAAAAATACACATTTGATAGATTATTTTTTCAAAAAGTATTTTAAATGGTATTATAGACATTTTGTCTCAAAGCAATGAGGTAGACCATGACTTGTTGTCAATTTTGACATATAACAACAAAATCACTAGTCTTCCACACAGCTATGGACTCTTAAGTTGACATTATTCACATTTTATTAGTATCAAAATGTAGAAATGATTTACCAGTAGATGTGCTATGCTCGGCATCCAACAATCAAGTACAACTTACGCGGATGCTGACATTCAGTCTAATTATGGAAATTGAAAAATATTACATTGTTTCTGATATATTATTTTAAAGGCAGTGCATATAAAGTAAATATTAATTATTAGGCATAATATATTGCTGTTGAATACACTATGCTCTGGATATTATTGTCTGATGAATGGACAACTGAAATGCAATATGGTCCTATGCAGCTACAATAGCTTCTCTTCACATTTTATCCATTAAGTTGCCAGGCTACAACATGTACTCAAGGTGGCCTCCTTGAGCTAATGTTTATCATTGAGGTCCTAAAGTGACAGAAGGAGATTTTCTAGGAACCTCTGTGTCTCCTTTCTTCTGAACCTTTCTCCATACACCATAACAACTGTGGAACCTTCAATCTGAAGGCTAAAGACATTTGACAGAGGTACTGCCAGTTCTAGGTGACCTTCACCTTGTACTAGCATATTTATCGAAGACAACGTATCAAGTGTTCTTCTCCTATCAAGTAACCCTTCTTCAAAAGTATGTTTTATACCTTAGCTTATTTTGAAGGCCAGATATCTTTTTAGCTCTACAACATTTTCTCTTTAACATGATAGTATAAAATTATATTTATAAACAGAAGCTTTCACACTAGATTCATCACACAAATATAGGGTAACTAGGGATTACCTCTGGGTTCATATTTCAAACATCTATCTGGCTAAAATCATTTCTATTATAATAAATTATGAGTCAACGTCAGATATTTATCCGACCTTTGACTGCAAGTCTCATCCTTGTACAAATGAAAGTGTTACATAAAAATACAGAACTGACAAGCTGGTAATGGAGGCCTTAATGAAACAAGGTTATGTTGGCTATGTTATTATCAAAGTCTTGAATAGACAGTGGGGGTCCTACAGCTTATCAGACTCTGGCTTGTATTTAAAGGACAAGGCCAGCGTGATGTAGATGGGCACACCAGCTGGATGAGACCATTTAAGCTTCAGATATAACTGGGTGTCTGGGCACAGTGTTCCACAATGTTAACAACAACTGGAGGTGGGCATTGGAATACATTTATTTCCATTGTTTAATCTATTTGAATAAAGTGTGCATACAATTTTACTAGATCTTTACCTATTTGTGAAAATTAAACCTCTTTGCACTGGAGAAAAAAGACGGGCATAAAAATAGCAAATGCTTATGTATGTGGATGAATTCCCACTAAGCATACATTTGAGAATGGAATATCTAGATCGGAGTGGGTTTGCATATTGGCTTATTGATGCCTTGTTGATATCAAACTGAAGAATGTTGGCCCTCTAATCATGTGCAAAAGGTGTCATAATACACCTTCTCCATCTATACGTTAGGCAGAATTATGTGTGCTTTCTGTGTAGATTATCTATCAATTTATTTAACTATGTTTATCAACTGCTAATAATGTATTATTATGAACCACAGATATGCGTTTTCTTCACATAAATGTAAATAATGACAAGGTAGTATGTACAGTATTACTGAATTATTACTTATGTTATCATATAATGCATTCTGGTGAATAATTCAGGAAATGACCTCTTGTGGTGAAAAATACATTTTCAGTTATAACAAGGATGTTTCTTTGCAGTCTTTACAAGGATTAGATATTGTGCCATTTCCAGCTTTCATTTTGACTCCTATAACACATATTCAGTAGACACATGTACTGTAGTTGATGCCTAAAATGATTTTAAATATTTCCCATTTTGAATAGGTCAAATAAATATTATTGGACAGTACTCAATTATCAGGAAACATCTGGGAAGTGTATAGTAAAATTATTAGTTTTTACAGCTGTAAATACTACAATATTGATATCCTAGAAGCTGTAATTATACATTTTTCTGAAATCAAATCTCTGCAAATGCCTATCATAAATTGGCATAATATACAGTTTAATTTGTATTGTGCTCTGAATATTAAATATATCCAATAAATTAAGAGATTTTGTTCAAATGACAAAATAAAAAATATTGTCAAAAAATATTATGCAAATTGATGTATAGTAATATAATTCAAAACATCAAGAGTGCGTGTCTGTGTGTGGGGTTTTGTGTGGTTGTGGTGTGTGTGCCAAACTGATAATTTTCTCTGTGTATCAGATTTTCAAGGCAATTTATATATTCATACACATACTTATTATTTAAATTGTATGCCCATGATGTCCATGCACCCCTTATTCAAGGATTTAGTAAGACATCTACACTGTACAGTAGCTTAATGGTCATGATCTTAAGGATACGAAATGAGCCAGGACCATAGTGTAGAGACATGGCAATGGCTCAAACGAATAATTCAGTTTCATCAAGTATATATATATATACATAACAATAACATAATCTATTGTTTATTTTAAATCAATTATGAAAAATAAAACAATATACACAACATACATGCGTACCTGCTGAAATAATGACAGGACTACATTTTGCCCATTAGCAAAATGGGGTTGGTACTCACCATATTTGAATTTGGCATCAAGAAGGGTGGTCCAGAAGGGCTTGATCTGCACGCGGGATGTGGCGAACCCTGACAAAGGAAGACAAAAAGAAACGGTGGCCTATTATGGGAACCTGAACAGCACTTCAGAATTTGACAAAAAAAAATGTAGAAAAGGAAAATAAGAATGAACCACTGATGCCACACTTCAAGATGGTTTTGGGCTGTAAAAAGTGGGCCAATCCAAATGCCTTGTCTTTAGTGATAACCAAAGTATGCTTTGGTCCCTAAGGACTAAGGAAACAGACTGTCTCGATTGGCAGTGGGGAATACTGATGGATATGTTTTTGCCTGGCATGGGTTATGTTTTTTACTCAAAGCTGACAGACAGACAACCCCCATGCACACAGGTGCTATTCAAGGAAATTGTGTAAAGATGACGTCATTGAAACTCTGCTCTGGAAGGCTTTCAACATAA
>JACXGM010001178.1:32033-49490 GCA_016801145.1 Umbra pygmaea
CACACACACACACACACACACCACAGGACATATTTCAGTATATACTTCAGTATATATATAGACACTATGCAAAAAACTGCTTATTTGTACTCATAGTTTAGCTTTTCTGTAAAGAAAACAATAATAAATGAGCACTTTCTTTAAAGAAAATGACAAATTTGATATTTTTTCAAATAATCGGACAGTTTTCTGTCTCTCTTTTCGCTGAAATACCGCTTTGTGAAATTACAGTACAATTTTGAAAAGTAGACACAGTCAGCAATGCTCGTGCTCAGACTCAGCAACAATGGATTGCTGGCCTTGGTGTTGGTTGCTAGGCAATGGAGGAAATACAATGGCCTCCGTGGAAACCAAAGGCCCTTAAATGGACTAAAAGAAACGAAAGCACACAAAAAATAGATTGATGAGGAAAACAAAGAGCAAGTGAAGCTGTGCACCTTACTGTAGAAGTAGAACAACATGTTGCTGCATTGTGAAGACAAAAAAGTACAGGGGAGGACCAAACATTTGGCATTTTGAGAAAATGACGGATGGGCTGCATTTTATTTTTGTTACAAATTATGTAAAACTGAAAGGTATATTTTCCAAATTTCATGTGCATTCCTAGTCAATTTTCCATGCATACAGTCTAGGAATATTATAATATGGTGAATGATTTCATCTTAGGTATTAAAAACTCTTCTGTTAAAATGGTGTGTCAAGTTAGGCATCCTTGCTCTGCTTTGCACGTTCACCCTATTTATTTACACGAGATCCAGTTATTTAGCTAGAGAGGATAGCTGGATAATAACAAGTTTGTAATTCCAATTATGTTTAGCTACAGTGATGGCTAGCTAAAAGCAATGGCAACTGGTACTGAAACATGAAATTAGGCACATCCTGACAGATCAGATCATTAAATGCAAGATTTCTGGACTCTAGACATAATATTGAAACTCTTTTTTATGATTTTACCATGTCGTCCTGAAAACTACTTTACAAATCCACAAATGTGTTAGAATATTCCTATACCATATGAAGATTTGCCCCATCAGAAAGATGATAACCTATACAGTACAATGTCACTTCACTGCCAAGGGGCAATGTGAATTGACATTTAAACAGGAGCAAAATTGACCCCAAATATTTATTTTTCTTAACTGCAATAGGAGCAATCAGAGTATATAAAAAACTACCGGTACTAGTGTAAATGCAAGTTATTTAAATAAAATAAAATATTAGTTGGTTCAGGATGAGGACACAAATTAGTTTTATGGTTGTTATTAATGTTTTTTTGTTTTGTATTTTTGAGCGGTTCTCACGATGCAAATATGTAGAGGCTATGGATATTGTAGTAGGCTTTATACATATGGATGTGGGGTTTCAGTACAAAATAGAAGCACATTAGAGAGTGGTCTTAAAAACAGCAGCAGGCCACTTGGGCTTGACAATAGTACTTCTGCTGTGAAAGATTGTTCTTTTGTGCAGCTGGAAGAAACAGGTGCACTTTGCAAGTGGTTGACAGAGGGTGAGGTCTGATTGGCAGTAAACAACATGATCATTAGGCATGGGCATAATGTATAACAGTGTAGTTAAATACCCACAGTATGACCTTCATTACCAGTTACAGTATATATAGAAAAATGTAATAAATGTAACTATAAAATCGCTCAATGTTTCCAGAGTTCTATGAAATATGACTTTTAATAAACCATAGGGACATTTTGTTTTTCAAAAGTGTATGATGGAAGCAGCTTTTCTGTATAGGAATACTGTGTTGGAACAAAATGGTATAGATGTAAACCATTCTTAACAAATATACATCTAAACAGAACACCAACTCTACAGTATATGTTCTAATAATAATAATTATTATTATTATAATTTATTTTTATGCACTTTGAGATTGTTCCACTACAACGAAAAATGCTTTAGAAATGCAATAAATTATTAACATTATTATTAATAGAATACTAGAATAACCAGTTTTCAATACATCTTCACAACATCTGTCTATTTTTGAAAGCTCTCTTTGAAAATATATATACAAATATACAAACATACTGTGTGTATATACAGTGTGTGTGTATATATATATAAAAGTATATACATATACTTACATAAAATATAAACATATGTACAGTTTGTTGGTCCTTCCTAAAAGGACAGCCTGGCTATGTTCAGTGAGGAAATGATTTACGGAGAATCAGGTTTTTTAGGCTTGTGAGTCTTTCATTCAAGCAGGCTTGCTGGAGCAATCAAATAACCATGCAGGTGGCTTTATTCAAATTATACTTGAACTACAACTTGCACAGAAAATGCACCTCTATAGTATTTCACCTCTTCCTATATCCACTTTGCCATTCCAAAAACAGTCTAAATAAAGAGCGAAAAAAATCAATACACAAATATTATTATAAACGGGGAGGTTTAATGCTAGAATGATGATTGGCTGAGAGCCATGGTCTATGAAACTGTATACCAAGTATATGAAATAACATCACTTTACTGCTTTTTGCATTGGTAAATAGTTTATGATAGCCACTTAAGGCATCTTAAGGTATTGTATGTCTAAAAACCATGGTATTTGGTAATATTTTTCATATTTTACATCCAATTGTGCATACAATTGTGCCTTAAACTGACCTAATTTTTCTGAAGATAATGACATAATATTTTAGTTTAAGGAAGAGATTTTTGGACTGGAATAGTATGACATAGGAATATATCACTTTCAAGGTTGTGAAGAATTGCCTGCTCCTCCAGTCACACACTGGTGGCGTGACGTAATGCTGTGGAAAGAGTTAGCATGCAACTTTCTCCTCAGTTTCCAGCACAGTAACAGTGTGTGTGTTATTGCCAAAAATACACACACACACACACACTCAAACAAGCAAACAACCAGTAATTCATTTGGGACTATTCCCTTTTTTTGTCTATTCACCTGGACTAAAGCGTTAACAGTGAATCATCGGCTAGCAGCATCTTTATAACAGATGACAAAGGAGTATGAGTTGCAATCCCAGCACCTTAACGCACAGAGTATTCTACAAGTGGTCCTTTGAGCAGAATGTGTGTGATTTCTAGACTCCTGTAACACGACCCTCCAGTCCCAGTCCTGTTTGGGTCCAGCAGAGTCTGGGACATAGGCTGGGCTACGGGTCATACTTCCCATTACAACACTATAATCCATATCCCAAACCAGATGATCCCAACCAGTCCTGGCAAGCCTACAACACATCACCCCACTGATCTGAGTACATCTGTGCCTCATGCTACGAGAGCTATGAGAGCTATGGGAGCTGCGAGAACTACCACCGAGAGATAGAGCAATGCATGCCAAGCATTCATCAGGAGCATGACCCTCCTGCGCCAAGACATGGAAGATGCCACGTGCTTGTCTGCCCTCTGATGAAAGATCTCACCTCTTTTACCAAGAGGTGGCTAGCTATCAGCACACTTTCTCCTATCCTGAACCCTATCACACTCGCCCACGCTCCCAGCCAGTTTGCCACCCGAGAGGCCAGACAACTGCACTGAGTGCTTCTGTGTCCTATACACCCCCAGTGGATGGATCAAGCCCTCTCAGATGTCTTCAGGAGCCTACATCCACCAGAGTCTATCTGTTATGCTGGAATCCAGCCCCAATGGAGTCCCTGGTGCCCTGTATCAATCTGCTCGACACGCAGCACATTCTTCTTGTGAAACAAGCTGTGACACCAACATAGAGCCTTCCAGAACCTCTTCTCCAGACTCATCCGTCTGTGAAACTCAACATGGAGGATTCTCCATCTACACTGCTGACCCACAGCTGGTTGATGCCTCATCTTCAATACTGGAGTGTCTGCTAGCTGCTTCCCTGGAGCTCAATGCCCTTACATTGGAGTGCCAGACCCCGGTTGCCTTCAATCCTGCCACAGATCTACCTCTGGCTACCACCACGGACGTCATGATAACCTCTATTAAGGACCTCCGCTCAATCGGTTGCGTTGAACCTGCTGCCTGAGGAGCCACTGCAGGTTTCCATCCAGGAAACACCGAATCCTCTGCCTGACCTACAGGGAAAAGGCAAAGACCCCTATGCTGATTTTGTCTATCACAGATGCTGGAGACCCCTGTACAAGCCTACATTGCTACCTGAGCCTACGCTGCTACCTGAATCTACGTTGCTACCTGAGTTTATGCTGGTCCTTGAGTCTACGCTGCTACATGAGTCTACGCTGCTACCTGAGTCTACACTGCTAACTGAGTCTACAATGCTATTTGACTTTACGCTGCTCCCTGAGTCTACGCTGCTCTTTGAGTTTAAGCTGCTACCTGAGTCTATGCTGCTCCCTGAGTCACGCTGCTTACTGAGTCTACACTGCTAACTGAGACTACGCCGCTACCTGAATCTACGCTGCTCCTTGAGTCTTCGCTGCTACTTGAGTCTTCGCTGCTACCTGAGTCTACACTACTTGCTGAGACTACGTTGCAACATGAGTCTATGATGCTACCTGAGTCTAGCTGCTCCCTGAGTCTATGCTGCTACCTGAGTTTATGCTGCTACATGAGTCTACGATGCTACCTGAGTCTATGCTGCTCTTTCAGTCTACGGTGCTACCTGAGTCTACGCTACTAACTAAGTATACGCTGCTACCTGAGGTTACGCTACTTCGAGTGTATGCTACTACCTGAGTCTATGCTGCTACCTGAGTCTACACTTCTCAGAGTATTCGCTTATACGCTGCTACCTTAAGACTACACTGCTAGCTGAGTCTATGTTGCTACCTGAGTCTATGCTACTCCCTGAGCCTATGCTGCTCCCTGAGTCTATGCTGCTCCCTCAGTCTACGCTACTACCTGAGTCTACGATGCTCCTTGAGTCTATGCTGCTCTCTGAGTCTATGCCACTACCTGAATCTATGCTATTTACTGAGAATATACTGCTCCATTGATCTATGCCGCTACCTGAGTCTACACTGCTTTCTGAGTCTACGTTGAAACATGAGTCTATGCTGCCAGCTGAGTCTATGCTGCTACCTGAGTCTAAGCTACTACATGAGTCTACGGTGCTACCTGAGTCTATGCTGTTCCTTGAGTCTATGCAACTATCTGACTCTACTCCGCTACCTGAGTCTACGCTGCTAACTGAGTCTACGCTGCTACCTGAGACTACCCCGCTATCTGAGTATACGCTGCTAAGTCTACGCTACTACCTGAGTTTACGCTACTTCGAGTGTATGCTGCTCCCTGAGTCTACACCACTTCCTGAGTCTACACTGCTCCCTGAGTCTACGCTGCTCCCTGAGCGTAGTCTCAGTTAGTGGCGTAGTCTCAGCTAGCAGCGTAGACTCAGTGAGCAGCGTAGACTCAGGGAGCAGCATAGACTCAGGTACCTGAGTCTACGCTGCTATCTGAGTCTATGGTACTCCCTGAGTCCACGCTTAGAGTCTATGCTGCTACCTATGTGTACGCTGCTACCTCAGTCTACGCTGCAACCTGAGTCTAGGCTGTTAACTCTGTATACGCTACTACCTAAAGTCTAAGCTGCTCCCTGAGTCCACGCTTAAAGTCTTTGCTACTACCTATGTGTATGCTGCTACCTCAGTCTATCTGGCTCCCTGAGTCTATGCTGCTCCCTGAGTCTACACTGCTCTGGGTTTACCCTACTACCTTAGTCTACAATGCTACCTGAGTCTACACTGCTCCCTGAGTCTATGCTGCTACCTAGGCCTACATTGCTACCTCAGTATACGCTGTTATCTGAGTCTACGCTGCTGTGAGTCTACACTGCTCCGAGTCTATGCTACTTCCTACGTCTACGCTGCTACTTGAGTTTACTCTACTAGCTGAGTCTACGTTGCTCACTGAGTCTATGTTGCTACCCAAGTCTATGCTGTTACCTGAGTCTATGGTACTACTTGAGTCTACCCCGCTATCTGAGTATACGCTGCTAAGTCTATGCTACTGCCTGAGTTTATGCTACTTTGAGTATACGCTACTACCTGAGTCTATGCTGTTCCCTGAGTCCACGCCAGCCGCGGTCGGTGGATCTTGATTGGGGAGGACGGGCTCGTATTACGCTCAGAACCGGAGTGAATGGAATGTGTGCAAATCAAAAAAACAATTGGTTTTGGTAATACGAGCCCGTCCTCCCCAATTAAGATCCACCGACCACGGCTGGTCCACGCTTAGAGTCTATGCTGCTACCTATGTGTATGCTGCTACCTTAGTCTACGCTGCTCCCTGAGTCTACGCTACTACGTGAGTCTATGCTGCTCCCTGAGTCTACGCTGCTCCTTGAGTCTAAGCTGTTACCTGAGTCTAAGCTACTACCTGAGTCTACGCTGCTCCCTGAGTCTACGCTAAGAGTCTATGCTGCTACATGTGTATACTACTACCTCAGTCTACAGTGCCTTGGGAAAGTATTCGGCCCCCTTTAACTTTTCGACCTTTTGCCACATTTCAGGCTTCAAACATAAAGATATGAAACTGTAATTTTTTGTGAAGAATCAACAAAAAGTGGGACAAAATCATGAAGTGGAACGAAATTTATTGGATATTTCAAATTTTTTTAGTCACCTTTTGCTGTGATTACAGCTGTAAGTCGCTTGGGGTATGTCTCTATCAGTTTTACACATCGAGAGACTGAAAGTTTTGCCCATTCCTCCTTTCAAAACAGCTCGAGCTCAGTGAGGTTGGATGGAGAGCGTTTGTGAACAGCAGTTTTCAGTTCTTTCCACAGATTCTTGATTGGATTCAGGTTGGACTTTGACTTGGCCATTCTAACACCTGGATATGTTTATTGGTGAACCATTCCATTGTAGATGTTGCTTTAGGTTTTGGATCATTGTCTTGTTGGAGGACAAATCTCCGTCCCAGTCTCCGGTCTTTTGCAGACTCCATCAGGTTTGCTTACAGAATGGTCCTGTATTTGGCTCCATCCATCTTCCCATCAATTTTAGCCATCTTCCCTGTCCCTGGTGAAGAGAATCAGGCCCAAACCATGATGCTGCCCCCACCATGTTTGACAGTGGGGATGGTGTGTTCAGGGTGATGAGCTGTGTTGCTTTTACGCCAAACATAACGTTTTGCATTGTTGCCAAAAAGTTAGATTTTGGTTTCATCTGACCAGAGCACCTTCTTCCACAAGTTTGGTGTATCTCCCAGGTGGCTTGTGGTAGACTTTAAATGACACCTTTTATGGATATCTTTCAGAAATTGATTTCTTCTTGCCACTCTTCCATAAAGGCCAGATTTGTGCAGTATACGACTGATTGTTGTCCTATGGACAGACTTGCCCATCTCAGCTGTAGATCTCTGCAGTTCATCGAGAGTGATCATGGGCCTCTTGGCTGCATCTCTGATCAGTCTTCTCCTTGTATGAGCTGAACGTTTAGATGGACGGCCGGGTCTTGGTAGATTTGCAGTGGTCTGATACTCCTTCCATTTCAATATTATCGCTTGCACATTGCTCCTTGGGATGTTTAAACTTGGGAAATCTTTCTGTATCCAAATCCGGGTTTAAAATTCTCCACAACTGTATTTTGGACCTGCGTGGTGTGTTCCTTGTTTTTCATGATGCTCTCTGTGCTCTCAACGGACCTCTGAGACTATCACAGAGCAGGTGCATTTATACAGTGAATTGATTACACACAGGTGGATTCTATTTATCATCATTAGTCATTTAGGTCAACATTGGATCATTCAGAGATCCTCACTGAACTTCTGGAGAGAGTTTCCTGCACTGAAAGTAAAGGGGCTGAATAATTTTGCTCGCCCAATTTGTCAGTTTTTTATTTGTTAAAAAAGTTTGAAATATCCAATAAATTTCATTCCACTTCATGATTGTGTCCCACTTCTTGTTGCTTCTTCACAAAAAATACAGTTTTATATCTTTATGTTTGAAGCCTGAAATATGGCAAAAGGTCAAAATGTTCAAGGGGGCCGAATACTTTCGCAAGGCACTGTATCTGAGTCCAAGCATAAAGTTTAAGCGAAAGTTTACTATGTGACTGCGCTGTATATTTATCTGGATTGCTACTGAAGGTACATAAGTGTGTTCCATTCAGTTTATGTTGTTATTCTAGTTACCTGTGCCCTGAGTTGTACAACTTTATTTTCATGTTTACTACTAGTTTTCCATTTGCTCCTGCTTTTATACGCTTCTGTTGAACTACCATTAAACTCAGTACTTTTTTGCGTTTGCCTCCTGCCTTATATCAGACTGTTACAGTACATAATATTTTTTTCCTTTTAGTAGACGCTCATATCCAGAGTGACCTACAGTAAGGATAGGGAGCAACATAAAGTCCCTTGAGCAATATAAAGTGCCTTGCTCAGGGACACAACCACATTTGGCTCACCTGGGAATCAAACCGGCAACCTTGAGGAAATATCTTATGAGAATATGTAACATTCTCCTAATCAATACGTTACTTAATTTTTAAAATCAAAACATGTTCCCCTATACAGCTCTGGAAAAAGGCCACTGCAAAAAAGTGTTTCTGGTTTTACTGTTGATAGGTATGTGTTTGCATAAAAAAAAAAATTATTCCATAAACTACTGACAACATTTCTCCCAAATTCTAATAACAAATATTAACATTCTGAGCATTTATTTGCAAAAAATGACAACTGGTCAAAATAACAAAAAGATGCAGTGTTGTCAGACCTCGAATAATGCAAAGAAAATAAGTTCACATTCATTTTTATAAAACACAATACTCATGTGTTAACTTGAGGAGTTCAGGAGTCAGAATTTGGTGGAATAATAATTGTTTAATAATAATGATTGGCTTTCATGCATCTTGGCATGCCCTCTACCAGTCTTTCACATTGAATTCTGGTGACTTTATTCCACTCCTGGCTCAAAAATTATTTGTAGTGGTCTCTTAATATTTTGCTGTATGTCATCTCTTAATATTTTGCTGTATGTAATCTCTTAATATTTTGCTGTATGTCTCTTAATATTTTGCTGTATGCCATCTCTTAATATTTTGCTGTATGTCATATACAGAGCTGTATGTCATCAAAGTTTCAAAAAATTTATGGTTAGCAATTATGACAGTTTTTTTCTAAATGCAAATGTTTGAACATGCTATTGCATACCTGTTTCAGTCCCCAGATGTTACTGGATGCTGCAAAATTTTATGTGCGGGGAACTAGGCTTAACATGTCCTTTCTTATTCCCCACTTAAATTTAATTGTTTTATTTGATGAGGGACAAGAGACAGTTTATATATTTACTTTTGGAGTCAGATATATAGAGGTACTAGAACTAAGGCATGCCCATTCTAATGTTTCTGAGGTTAAAAAGTTATCGTCTTCAATTAGGCACTTTGCACCCCACTGTTAAAAATTTGTTCTTGCACACTATCACAGTGCAACAGCACTATCTAATGGACAGAATACGGGATAGACTGACAAATAACCTTCTGTTAAAAAAATAATGAATGGATGTCTGTTTTTACTGTCTTAACTTTTCAAACTATTATGTAAAGGTGCTCTGTTGACATCTGCAGGGAGGTGTTCAGGTGACAGGATACATTTGTGCTGTGACTACTCTTTCTCATGGCACAAATCGATGTAAATCCATCTAGCACTCCAAACATTTTACCAGCACACCTAATAACCTTTCACTTAAATGATTAGATTTTTTTTCATAGAAAGCGTGGGGAAAAGACAGTAATTGGTTGTGACTTCCCCTTTAAAAATGTATGCAACAGCTGCAGGCATGACATTTATTACAAACATTACTTAGATGATTAAAAATCCCAGCCAGTGTGCTCAACCAGAATGAGAAATGGCAGCCATTGTAGGTAATGAAACATGTTGAAGGTAATGAATTAGGATATTCATTTTAAAAACATAATTTGTTAGTGTGGATTTTGATAGAATAACAATAAGAAATTAAAAAATCAATTTGTCAATAAACAGTTACAATTATAAATAAAATCCACGTTTCAATTAAAATCTGAGGGATGGTGTAAGGCACAGGTGTCAAACCGGTTCCACGGAGGGCCGAGTGTATGCTGGTTTTTGGTCTTTCCTTTCAATTAGAGCCCAATTAAGACGTAGACTGCCAGGTGAGGCGAGATCCTAACCAATTAGTGACATTCAATCATTCAGGTACAAGGTAAAAGCGAAAACCTGCAGACACTAGGCCCTTTATGGATCTGGTTTGACACCCCTGGTGTAAGGTCTGGAAGCGATATCATACCTCCAGAAAGTCAACAAGAAAACACAGCCTCTAATCATCAAGATTCCAGCACACACAAACGCACCACTCCCCTCCCTTCTCAATCACTGGAATTCTAACAGCTGTTTCCCATTACCCCATCAGTATATTACCCAGGTTCATTCCCCCCTCTGTGTGAGGTATTGTTTGTTTGTGTACAATGTACTAAGCTGTTCAGTAATTATTGAGATTCCATTTCTTACCTTAGCCTGCCTTTTGTTTTTTTTGGGTTTGTCTAGCCCTGTTCTGTACCTTAGCCTGTGACTGTCTATGTACGGAACTGTTTGTTTTTGCCAGTACTCTTTTAGCCTGCTCCTCCTGTGCTGTTGCCCTGTTCTTTTACTTGATTATCTGTGTAACAACCTCTGCCTGTACATCTGACTATGCCTTTTGCCTGTTCCTGGATTATTTATTTGCACACTGCAAGTGTGACCTACCCTCTGCCTCTGACTGAGTTATATTCCTAAATGGGGCTGGAGAAATGTAACCACTCCTACATCTTCATACCAGACCTGACCAGCCATGATATCAGCATTCTAGTGTTAGGGCTTCAGAGTTCTTCTTTGTAACTTGACAAGCATTGGAATACAACAGTCTTGTGTTTTAGCTTCAGATGTAGTAATGTCCATTGACTTGAACTGCAGTAAGATAATGAATAATGTATATGTGATATTCTTCCAGAATCAGTGGGTGCAAATCATGGGTAAGTCTAAAACTGAAGCACCAACTATAATTGACCAACACCCTGATGAAGGACAGTGGGCCGATACGCGTTGGTGTTTTAATGCTTTAGCCCTCTAAAATAATAAAGGCCTTTTAACTTTTGTATCCAACTGAGTTCCTGGACTTGGATGTTTTCCAATTTTCTCTTTATGAACATTTAACCCTTCCAAGAGCACCAGAGGGTACAAGGGATACCAACAGCACTCCAGTTCCCCTTTTGACCAACTATAATTGTTGGAGATAATAACATTTCTTGGTTCACTTGTGCCATGACAACACCATAACGTAGTGTATATAATTATTCAACATCCTAGGATAAACATCTCAGACAACAGAGCGACACATTTCATAGATAAGTATTTCATAATAAATTATTCAGCTGCAATTACTACAAAGAGCTCTCTATCCTCTGGAAATATATTCCATCCACCCCAGGTGTTGTGTTACTCTTTCAATGAAACTGTAAAGTTCTGTCATTACCTGTCTATACCTGGAATCCCAGTGACAAAGCCAAACTGTTGTTCATTTGAACCTTTCACAGATGTGTGTTTATGCATATCCACTGGTAGGTTTTACCCATATCATATTTAAACCACAGATTTATGGATTGATAATTTTTGACAGGCTGGCACAGCAAGTAAACAAATAACATCTGTATCCACTTGAAATTATATGGTGTGTGAAACCTGTTTCACAATGTCCGTAGAATTTGTCCTTGTTCTATGTCACTTCAGGGTGGTTTCTCCCCTATGTGTTTTAGTTTTGTTTCCCGCTCTTTGTGTCACATGATCCGTCACAAGTTTTGGTGAGCCTATCAGTTCCGTTGTTTATTCCACACCTGCGCATCCTCCCCTCGTTAGTTGGGTATTTAGTTCTGTGGGTTTGTTTGTTCTGTGTAGTTCATTGTTCTTGTCCAGGTACATGGTTGTTCTTTGTGGTAAAGTCTTTAGTCTGTTCTGATGTTTAGTGTAAGTGGTTCTCTTGTGTTTTAGGTTGTGTTGGATGTGTTATAGGGTCTAGTCTTGTGTTTATGTGGTGTTGTTCTTGTTTAGTGTTTTTCTATGTAGTTACGTATTGTTTTTGTTGTTATTGTCCAGTCCCTTCTTGTTCGAATAAAGTACACTGCTTTTGTGGCGATTCTCCTGCCTCCAATCCCTACCAACACTGTGACACTATGCAAGTGTCTCTTTAAGATAAGATTAAGGCATACCTTGACTGTTCATGGTCACATTCTGGCCTTAATATCAGGCAGCCAAATACTCATTAGATTTAGGATTTTGAAAAAGTCAGAGAATTCTACTCAACCTTCTTTCTGATGCTTTTCACTTTCATCTTATTCATTTCATGTCTTATCATCTTTGTGAGTGTATGTGTCCCACACAACATTCTCATACATTACTGACATATTTGCCAAATGACATGTGGAGTTCTACGTGTAGCTGAAAGTGTTCTTGAAAAGCTTTTTCCATGGGACAGCCCAAGAACTCATTCAGGTACAGAGCTTTTTTATTTTAGAGTGAAGAGTATTCATGTCTCAAATATAGATAGGAATCTAATATTTCAACATAAAGACCAACATCTTTAGTTATTTAGGCTGGGTGTCTGTCAAAGTGCTCTGTGATGACTTTATTAAATGAATTTGATAGATTGATTGATTTGTGAACAGAAAAAAATGATCAGTCACGTAAAATAAAACAACAATACTGAAATGTGAAGTTGAGGCAACAATTAATAGCTTGGCAAAAAGAAACCCAAAAGGGTTAGGGTTAAGCGATAGATGGGAATGCATAGATTTAATCGAAGGGTCGGACGAATAACAATTAAAGCAGTACTGGTATAAAGCAAGTAAGTTTAGATGTAGCCAAGGGCATAGCACAAGCTCCTGGGCCCTATGCAGTCCTGATGTTCCCCCATGTTATATATATAAAAAATATTTTACAGACTTTTCAATGGCCCACTCTCCTCTTGGGACCTGTTAATCGGTAATGGTTTTACCCCCAGTCCGATGCCCCTGGATGTAGCACAGTTGGAAATAGATAGAAAATATAAACTGGGATGGATATTAGATAATTAAATTGGATGAAAATGGTTAGGATGGGGTAGTAAAGATAGGGAAAGGTGGCATGTAGCAGTAGGTAAAAAAAAATAAAAAATCATATAAAAGTAAATAAAAAGGGATGGAAATAGTACACTGATTAAAGCAATGTTCAATTTGTAGCATCAAACCTGATCTTACTCCCAAAAAACAACAAAAAATCATTTATATAGCTGACATGTACAGTATGATAAAACCATGTACTGTACAGTTTGAAGTTGTACTCAGGAAATAATATAAAGGTTCTCAATTTAGTATAGCAGCCTTATAAAGTAAGTCCAAAGGTGTGTTGCATTTTGATTTTATTTGGATAACATGATGTCTTTAAGGTTTAGTAGTACCGTGAAACAGTGTTTTTCTGATTTACCAGCCACTTTAGGTTAATTACTAATGACAAATTATGACGTGGTTAAAGTAAATTTGTCCACTAGTAACTAATACACAATATTAACATCACATTTCCTTGTTGACGGACATTGTGGAATATGTATAAAATCAAAAAGTATATAATAAAAACGTATACAGTACATATGGTTGGAATGATCATAATCTTCAAGTTCTTCTGAGTGCACATCTCTAAAGACATGAAATGGACCAACCACACCAACACAGCATTTCAGAAGGTACAACAGGTAACAGGTGATTGATGACATTCAGCTGGTGGTTTGGTTGACACACCACCCGAGTCATGTGGGGAGTCACTGCTACAAGCTGGCAAGCAATAATCGGTACAGGAGTGTCACTACCACAACAGAAAACACTTTATCCCCCGGTCATCAGACTTTTATACAAACTGTTTATCTTAGCCTCATCTGCACTGCTAGAGCCCTTTTGCAAATGTTCACCCTAGCTGATCTATAAGCACTTACACAGCACTCACTCAACCACACAAAGCCTGACCACTGGCCACTGACCTTGTTGTTTATTGTACATCCTGATTACTTGATGCTGTATATTTTCTATTATATTTTTATATTATAAATTCTTTTATTTTTGTACAATTTGTATTTTCTTTAGGCTCTAGAGGGTCATTTTAACCTACTGCATTGTTTTTGTGGCCCAGAGACAACATCTGTTTATTGAGTGTATTACTCCTAAAACATTGAATTCTAGACATAGGACTACCATACAGGACAATCTAGTCTAACACTGTCCAGAGTCCGTCTGGTCACGTTACTTGCCTATGAAAAGGCAACTGGCAATAGTTGTTCATTTTGTCCAGTGGATCAGACATTTTGCATTGCCTCTAACCACTGTGATGAGTAGGTATTTCTGACCTATTGGTCATCTGAACAGCTGAGTATCGATCAGTGAACTGTCTATACACTCTATAACGTACACACTTCACCAACAGAAGAGATCTGGCCACAAACCTGGCTCCTCTCCAGCTTCCTTATTGGTTCCTGCCCTGCCTGCTGTAGATCTTCGTAGCAACAGTGCTGCACCATCTTATTGCTGGCTCTGTATGGCTTTAGGCTGGATGTCTCTATACGCAATTTGTGACAACAACTGATATAATGAAACGCATTCGATGAATTGACATGTTATAATGAAGGAACACACTGACCTTCTATGACCAGAACATCAACTCATAAATACTTAGAAACATAGTGTCCTATTTCTGTGAAAACACCCCCCGCTCCATTCTCTGAAATTGAATTGAATCTCTCTCCCGTCTCTTTGCAGTCGGTTGTGGAGAAACTGAAGCACACACTCCAAAAACAACGCTGTTCCATTTGTTCCTCCTGGGCCCGGCTCCTGAAGTGTTCCACTCAGTTAGAGCTCCTAATGCAGATTCCATTTCAGCAGCTATTAGGCCTGCTCACTATCTGCCAGACCTGGTGTTTGGATACACTCTGCTGCCCTCCCCCACCCTTCCACACCACCCCTGGGGAGCCCTGCAAACTGCTTATTCAACAATCGCTTGCCATAAGGATATGTAATGACATTTCAGAAGCAAAGAGGCCTGTGTGGTTTTTAATTCATATTTAATGGTCGTCAGGCTAAATAGCTCAGTACCCTAAATGGGAGCTGCTCTGCCACTCTCGTCCACTTAGGACTGATAGCTGTCTGCTCTGCTTCTTATGGCTGTCTCTCTGCCGGCTGGGCTCCTCCGGCCCTGGTTTTTAGTCCAAAACGAGTTGGAGCATGACATTACTTAGGCAATATTTAAAAACAATCTGCAGGTAGCATATTTTCCTGATAAGTGACAATGGCAAAAACTTGAGTCCACATTTCTTTTAGGATTTATGCTAGACTAATTATTGAACATTCCAGACAATCTGAACATGAACAGGCCCCTGTCTTCTATAAGGTAATTTCTGGGATGGAAAAAAAATGCAGTGTTACCTAGCTATGTGTAGACTTATAGTTTGTATTCACAGTGCCTTTGCCTATACATTTTCAGTGAATGTTCACTCAAAAACATTTATGGTCCTTGCAATAAACTACATTTCCAATATTTTGTGATTACATTCTGTGTAAATGCACAGTGGCTGACAACTGCTGTGTTATCAAAACATGTCATTCTACTTATAAAGGAAGATAATGGTTTGGATTTAATAAACAAATGACATGCACATACATAGAATAATGACTTGAAACAGGACATATGACAGTAGAATTTATGCATATTATATAATAAATGTAAAATTTTATAGTTCAAATTGTTCATCCAAACTGTACAGTAGGTAATATCTTTTTTATTTGTGGTGTGAGGGTTTTCAAATTCCATTTGAGTTTGTTTGTAGTTTTGTTACACACAAACATCTTCTCAAAATTTATTTTCTTATTACTACTGAAATTGCACTGTTAGGTGCCAGAGTATTGTATACCTGGCCATAGAAGTTTGAAACCCAGCTTGGCTGCTGTCCTCTTTTTCACCCCCTACATGCCTGTCTCCCTACATGCATCCTACTGTACTGTTAATAAAAAATATATAAAAATTTCCATCAAAACAAAATCTTAAAAAGTTCATAAGTAAACATTTCACTGTAATGGGCATCTGTTGCATTTGGTACATGTGCCAAATACATTTTGTTAGATTTTTAATCTGATATTCAAAAACAGTTTTGGTACATTGCTTTGGCCAGGAATCTGAGGATATACCAAGACCAAACAGGACATCAATACACACGATTCTATAAGACCTTATTCTAAAGCCAAGAATAGGCTATAAAGTGTAAATGACCTTGGTGTTACACTGGACCCAGATCTCTCATTTGAGGAACATGTAAAACATTTCTCAAGAGCAGCTTTTTTTCATCACCAGAACATTGCAAAAAATTGGAACCTTTCTGTCAAGGAAAATGCTGAAAGGTTGATCAATGCTTTTGTTATTTCAAGATTGGATTATTGTAATCTTCTTTTTTCTGGCTACCTAGACATGACCCTAAAAATCCTTCAGTTAGTGCTTAACACGGCCACCAGAATTCTGATTTAAACTGCAAACCTTTACATATTACCCCTAGTCTAGTCTCTCTACACTGGCTACAAAGAACTACATGGATTTTCCCTTACGTATCTGTCTGATTTAGTGCTGCCATCTGTACCTTTCAGATGCTGGCCTCCTTACTGTTCCTGGAATTTGTAAACAAACAGCTCAGATCTGGAAATTTACTTGAGTAAAAGTGTACTTTAGTGCTTTTCGGAGCAACTCTTCACAAGTTTTGGGAAGTCCCCATTTAAGACCAAAATTATCAGATGAAGGGAGTTCACATCTTACCGGTGACCATGATTGACATTTTCTTTACTCTTTCTATTTGTTTTATAATTTACTGTTAAGATATGAACTGTTTTTACCTGATCACCTTAAGTAGGGACTTCCCAAAACATGTGAACTCAGAAAAGTACTCAAGTCAATTTCTACCTCTGAAACAGAGGACGGGCTTTCACATATAGATCTCCAATTTTGTGGAAAGATCTGCCAACCCATGTGAGAGATGCAAACTCAGTCTCAACATATATGTTTAGCCAGGCCTGTTTCTAGCAGGGGGGCACTCACGTTCGCTTGGCAACACTATATTATTTCGGCAACACAAACTCTGATTTGTCCATTCTGAATAATAGTGCTTCTTTCAATTCATCGCAAAAACCATTGTGAATTTATTGCAAAAACAAACATTTTACATGTTTTCAATTACGACGTTTCATTAAAAACAATAACGAATATATCCTGTACACAGAATTTGATTTAATATATTGTCAGTGACTCGTGAAAACATGATACATTTGAAAAACATTCGCTACCGTCCAACAACAGACTAATTTTAGCAATACATGAACATAGACCCACCACAGTGCCTTGCGAAAGTTTTTGGCCCCCTTGAACATTTCGACCTTTTGCCACATTTCAGGCTTCAAACATAAAGATATAAAACTGTAATTTATTGCAAAGAAGCAACAAGAAGTGGGACACAATCATGATTTCCCAAGCTTT
>JACXGM010001179.1:0-50868 GCA_016801145.1 Umbra pygmaea
TACTGTAAATCAAATTACAGTAAGGGAGATGGTACTGTACATTACAGTAACTTATTTGGTACTGTAAATTGGATTACAGTTACATTTGGTGTACTGTAAAATCAATTACAGTAATTGTACTGTAAAACCAAATTACAGCATCACTGGCCAATTGCTGCCAGTAAGTTACTGTAAAATTTACATTATTTTTTTTACAGTGCAGCCATTTACCACTTCCAAAAAGTATTGTTTTTGTGCAGGATGATGTCCTACCTCATTGCAGATTTGGTATTTCCTCATTTTCACTTCCTGCTTCCTGTCTGTAATATGTTTAGTTCAACAAAATAAAGTTGTAGAAAAATGACTTACTTTGAGACGTGATATCTCCGGTTCTGATGAACCCACATTTGCATCAGAATCTCATCTATCCAAAGCATTAGTTGCTATCATATACAGTTCATGAGATAATCGCCTTAGCAAATACAAACATCATGCTAATGATGTCAAATTACAATAATAATTTATTGTGCAATTTTTGGTCTCTGTATTCTACTTGTAAGCGTCTATTTACACTCACCTTAGAAGTTAGTTTCTTCACTCTAACTGTTGTCACATTCCACATGATTGTCTTGCTCTGCTTGTAGCCATGTAAACACAGCCCTCTTCAGAACAAAACATTTTGTGCAAATAATATCAGCTTCATTGGTGAATAAAACGCTGATAGTGACATATCAATAAATTGCTAATATCATCCGATAACATCAGCCAAATGTTAAATCATCCGGTTCTAGTCCTATCACTTTTGGTCTCCTGACAAGTTTTAAATAAAAGCTGGATGCAGAATTGTCATCAAACTAGTTGAGAAAAAACAGATTGGATAATGGCTTCAAAACTGTAATTTTTCAATCAACACAACTAAAACCTATACCTTTGACTCTTCTAAACAAATTGTGTTTATTAACTTATTCTTATTAGTTTAATAATAATAAATGTAATATTTTTAAAGGAAAAATTGTGTTACTCAAGTCAATTCTAAATTGTGATCCCACAGAGGTCACCATGAGGTCAACATGTGACGTTGAAGCTAGTAAATACCAGTTGGAGTGCTCATAAAATTGATTTTTCCAAGTCTTTCTTTATGTGGTAAACAGAAAATTATAGATTATCTACTAAATATCAAATGAACCCCTTTTTTATTTTTATGGTAGCACTCTCCTCCACAATTTGCTCAAATGTCCCAAAGATGGAGGATTAAAATGTTCAAGGCAGTAGGGGCTAACTACACCACCCAGTGGCCCATTCCAGTTGGTGGGCAATGATGCAGCCTCTATTAGCGAAGCAGTACGCCATTATTTTTTGTTACGTTTTACCGTTACTAAACCAGGTCCCTTGATTTTAGAAACAAGTTGTACTTAAAGCAATGAACTGGGAGCAATAAGGGTTTACTGTCCTGCTCACAGACAACGTTTGCAGTTAGGGGATTGAACCAGTGCCTTATAGATTCCCTAACCACCAGGCTACAGTAAGACCCCGACAATAATGCACCGTTTCATAAAAAAAATATTTGGGGGTGGTAGGGGGGCGGTATTTTCTAAAATTATTTTTAAGGAAGGAACATAAGGAAACATAGGCTAGAAGACATACATGTATGTGGTGACAGAGAACAACAACACAGACAGCGTCCAAACCAGGGCTCTAATCCCTGTCGCCAGGGTCCAGAGTCGAAACCTTAAGACTGCTACAACATGCTCTGGCACCCACCATCTTATTTTTGAATCAAAATAATTGACAAGCCTCCCTTTTTATCTTAAACTTCTTAAATGAACATTTTACAACTTCAAATACTTCAAATGTGTAATTGTTAATGAGGTTATTTCTTCTAATAGAAATCAAGAGTGATTTGATAATTTTCTTTTATTATTTATTGTTTTTTATATTTAAACATAGAACGCAAATTCAGCTATGATTTCCAAAAATTCAGCTATGACCCACATAAAATTTGAAATACCTCCTGAATTATATGTACATTTTTCACTGAGTTGATGGGTTGATTTATTACACCTGTTTCATCATCACAAATAGAAAATGGAGAGCCCTTCCAATAAGTGGGAAGAGCATGGGATTGGTTTTAGTAGTTACAGATCATTGTCAAAAGTCCCATTATAATGTCTGGGCACAGGCAGTACATTTATAACAAGTACGGTACCGGTAGTTTTCTTTTTCTCCAGTACATTTGTTAGTTGGCAAACAAACAGAAATAGTGCATACTGCTATATAGTTTGGATGAATAGGTACAAATTGACAAATTACTGCCACCTGCATTAGTGGAAATTCTTCATAATAATTATTAGTTGGCAGATTCCTACTGATTATCCAGATGTAAAACCGGTAATGTGATCCTTTCTTCACCAATATATCCCCACCCAGTTATCCATTATCCGTTATTTTGAATCTATCTGTCCCCAAACTTTATTTCTGAAAATCACCATTCCCACTTGGCTGGATGTGATGCAGATCTTCTCATGGCGCAATGTTAACAGGAAATGACATGCACCTACTGGGATGAGCTTTATAGGTGTTTATTCTTGTTTTTTTACAGTATTCTTAATAAAATGTCATATAAATACCAGAGTGGGTGTAAAACCCTTGAATATTCTATATGTGCAACTTGTTATGGTACTATAGATGTAATTTAGTATATTGCAATTGCTAGCACACTTTGGAGTTATTTTTAAGGATAAACATTGATTTCTATAACAATTGTGCATGTGCGTGATCCAGAACACTATACAATTTTCTTCAGGTTATTTTCTGGTAATTTTTCTGCAGGTAGCCAATTCAGTTTATTTCAGTAAGGCTACAATTCTAAAATTGGTTTCCCAATAATTTGTCTTTTGAGAAATCAGATGACTTCTGAGAAAAGTCTGATGTGATATTTTATAATACTGACTAATTTGGAACAAGCTCAGAACTTATGTAAACACACCCTTTGCATTCTGTTTCAGAAGAGTATAAAGACAGTGTGCTTTGCTGATGCCTGCTAGACCTTAGAATGCCTTTTTTTTGTTATGTATCAGCCAACCATATCTGTTACACCATTTTCTTTCATATAATGACACAGTCAATGTCGTGGAACTATTGCTTGATACAAGAAAAACAAACTAAAGCTAAACTTTTACCTACTGTACAAAAAACTTTGCAGTTGTTTTTACTACATCAATAAAAATATTGTAAATTTTACATTCAAACATTTGAAAACTAAATGATATTGCAAGGAATGTATGGAAAATCATCTGTTTATCTTTCATGTGATTATGACTTTGCGCTTGAACATTAAATGAAAAAGAGCAAATTTTAATTTACAAGAAAATTCTATTTAGTTTTAAGGTTGATCAAATACAATTACAATTTGGTTTTTTCCCAAATGTTCTCCATAGTTTTTCTTTATAATCTTATGAGGACTAAACAATATTTCCTTCAACACATATATATCACATTCTATCTATGAGACCAGATTACCCCAACAAATCTGTGGTATCGTAATGGTAGATTGTGCATGTATCAATGGACAGATTGATTAAACATAATGTGATTAGCTGATACTTAATATCCAGGCATTGTAAGGTCGGTGAGGCATCAGCCAAACATCTACAATAAGCAGAGGAAAGCTCCTATTTTAAATGACAATTCTTCTGTTTTTAAAGTTTAGAAAAATCAAGCGGTATGATTGCTGCAATTTATCAACTGGGATGTGGAGGCTTACACATATTTGTTTTAACATTTTGGTGACAGTTTCAAAGCAAATGAACATGAATAATTGGACTTTGTCTCTGTACATGGGCATTGTTCAGAACTAAAATAATTATTACAATAATTTCAATAAAAACAATACATTTCTTATCCACAATGTGCTGTATTACTTGTACAGTACTGCTGTTTCTTTTAGACATGTCTGAATGGAATGTTTATCCACAGGTTGTAACCACAAAGATTTCTTTGTATTTGCTAGAGCATTTTCAAAGAGGTAAAAAAGACGAGATACAATAAAAATAGATTTACATTTGTACATTTACACAAAATGGGTTTACACTTGTGCTTCAGTCATCTATCTAATTAAAATGTCTTGGCACACAAATAATTTAATCTCAAATGACAAAAATGCCAATCATGTCAATCTTCATTTTTAAATCTTTTTTTTCTTCTTTTGATTAACAAAAATGTCATATTTTGTTTAGCCACTTCTGCTTTGTTATTTATTTTGGTTTACATTGAGAGAAAAATATCTGTGTCCCTCTAGACAAGACATAATACAATTTCAGATAAATATCACATAAAAAGACTATAAAATCAACTAACTTGTTTAGATTCCATGGTAAAACCAACATTGAAAAAAATGAGTTATAAATTCAGCTTTTATGTAACAGATGGCTCAGAGCAAAACAACATGATGTAATTGAAGAAAATTTTAATGAAAGATAGAAATAAAAAGCTATCTGACTAGCTAGCTCAACAAAAGGACCCATTGTCAAACATATGCTTAACAATCCGTCATCCGCATAAATTAAGAGGTAGCCTTTTCCCAATCTTTCCTAACTCATATACCGCTTGGTATTGAAAGAGAACATTGGCTGTTTAAGCTTTGTTTATTCTGTCAAAAATCTTTAAATCTGACATGGAGTCTTCCAAACACCCATATACAGTACAGTTATACACATTTTACTTCAAACTACAGTCGACTGATATCCATTAATCTCTTAATTGCCTGCAAATGGGGACTTTTTAATTTCCTATCACAACAATTAGAGGCAAAAGAGTTTTTCAAAGTAAATCTTTTGTCTCTTTTTCCCCAGACTCTTATTGTGCCGCCATCAGAGAAGCACAATTCATTGAAAAGAATGCAGTGAATTTCCTGTTAGTTCTTGGGGGATATGCTTTGTTTTTCCTGTTGCTGGGTAGGGACTTTTTTCCGACTTTGTTAACTTCCTGTCTGGATCTGTTGCTGGGAGACTGAAAAGGTGAGTGTTAGGAGCCTGGGCTAGACTGCAAACCCCCCTACCTCCCCCCGACCACCGACCTCACACATCTAAGTTTTGGTCACGAGTGATGGAGGGTTTTGGGGCCATGGCCAAAGACAGTTGGGGTAATGCCTTCCTAAGGCCCCGTGATCTGACAAGGGAAGAGAAGGTGATGAGGTTCTCATGCCATGCTGCTGGTTGGCGTGCTTTGGGTGCTCCCAATGCTGGCGTTGGCACTACTGTTCTCAGAGGGGGAAGGGTTGGTGGAGACAGGTTGTCGTTTGCTGCTCAGAGAGCAAGGACATCCTGGGGAAAGAGGATTTTCTAAATTAATTTCCATTAGCAACTGTGTTAAACAATTTAGAGTACTACTTTTCTGCATGCTAAGTTGCTGGTTGCTGGGTGGTGAGAGATAATGAAATAATTCCACAATGTGTATAATTTGCCTACCATTCCCTCAAACTGTAGCTAATTGTAACTGACATCAACATGACAAGCGTATTACCCGAGAGGTTTGCTGCAGATGATCCTACGTCCAATCCTGTTGTATATCCTAGATTGGATAAAATAATAGACAGTTAACATTTTTTTTAAGATAATATAAGAACCTTTGAAAACACATTTGACAGGTTTCCATCCAATCTTTTTCTGCAACTTTGTCAGATGATCCAGTTAATGCTAGAACCAGCCAGATGACAACGGATTATTCGTTTTGATAACTCTTAAAATATTGACAACAATGTACTCTAGACAGTACTGAATATTTTCTCATCTGTTAAATATATTATTCACAAATATTAATACTATAACCGTCACATCAATGTAACATTGTAGTCATGCAATGATATAGGCTTGTTTATGATCTAACCACTACGAATTAAGAATACCAGCTGTTTATAAAGCTTAATCATAATATTTTGTGTTGAATTTGGGTGGTGAAAGGGGACTGGGAAGAGTAATACGATGATCAGTAACTGGAGCCTGACAAGTAAAAATATTCTTGCTGTAATCCATATTAATCTCATGTTGAAAACTAGACTAGGCTACCTGTGCTGTATTTGTGCGCTGTTGGCTAGAGCACAGTTAACAGGACCTCCGTGGGCTATTTAGTACTTATCACAACATCTTTTATCGGTAGACATGAAAATATCTAGAGAACTTACAAACATTAGATTTGTATATGTAAAAACATTGGCACAAATGTACAGCTTATGTGCAATATTTTATCGCCAACAAGTCAGTTTGGTAGAAACATGACTGGTGAGAAAATGCTGGTATTGTTTTATAATTTCATGAAAATCCATTGGAATCCTAGCTAATCTAGCATCACCAGAGCAATACATGGACTCACCTGTACGGATCTTGATTAACCAAAGAGCTCCAATGAGCAGAACCCCAATCAGAAAACCTCCAAAGGCAATGCCCAGCACGGCTGGAAGCCCAAAGTCAATACACGGGCCTGGAACATAAAGAAGAAACCAATGTACGTAAGTATGGGTCACATGTTTTTTTTTTTGCAGTACATTCATTGGACATCAATGAGTATCAGCAGATTCAATAAGAGCTCTACCTTGTGTAATTTAAAGATGTTCATATTTACAGCACATTAATTAGGCACTAAACCAGTTAAATTTCTGTGACTATTCCAATTAAAAAAAAGAATGTTATGCCCGAGTTGGTGTGGCGGTCTAAGCTCCCTGGCAATATGGGTTTGAGCCTCTTCTCGGCCGACTGTCTGTACTCTTCCTCTCTATCTCCTCCTACCTGGCCTCTGCTTTCTCCTGTACTGTCAATAAAAATGTATTTAAAAAAATTCTAACCACTAAATATGTTTTTCTAAAATAATGTTTCCTTTTTGCTGTGGATATTTAATATGCTATTTATATATACACAATTTCGATCTCCGTTAGCCACGAAATTCAAAGTTTAGTTTAGGTGTTTTTGATGACATGGAGCAAAAATCACGACATAAAGCAGAAATACATGACATAGTAAACAACGTTCGGGCACCGGTTTTAGCTCCGAAGTGCCACAATTACATCCTGTGGCCAAATTGTGGACTGCATATTTAACATTATAAGCTGATGTTAATTACTTTAAGCACATTGCACCATTACATACATATCTGTTGGAAACAAATCACTGTTGAGTTCAGGCTCTCATAATGCGATAGTTACATATTTGGTCACAGGCTATGGCAGTACCCCCTGGGCAGCTTATGGGTTGTAGAGTCCCGCACATGCAATTACAGATGTAGGAGCAAAAAAATTTTTTCTCTTGAGCCAACAGTTGAGGCAGAATTGCTTTCTCTCTATGGAACACTGACCTCAGCTCTGCTGGAAAGTCAGAACACTTTGTGTTGCATTTATGTAGGCCTCTGTAACCTGTAAAAGACATGCATGTGCACATACACTCACCTAAAGGATTATTAGGAACACCATACTAATACTGTGTTTGACCCCTTTTTGCCTTCAGAACTGCCTTAATTCTACGTGGCATTAATTCAACAAGGTGCTGAAAGCATTCTTTAGAAATGTTGGCCCATATTGATAGGATAGCATCTTGCAGTTGATGGAGATTTGTGGGATGCACATCCAGGGCATGAAGCTCCCGTTCCACCACATCCCAAAGATGCTCTATTGGGTTGAGATCTGGTGACTGGCCATTTTAGTACAGTGAACTCATTGTCATGTTCAAGAAACCAAATTAAAAGGATTTGAGCTTTGTGACATGGTGCATTATCCTGCTGGAAGTAGCCGTCAGAGGATGGGTACATGGTGGCCATAAAGGGATGGACATGTTCAGAAACAATGCTCAGGTAGGCCGTGGCATTTAAACGATGCCCAATTGGCACTAAGGGGCCTAACGTGTGCCAAGAAAACATCCCCCAAACCATTACACCACCACCACCATCCTGCACAGTGGTAACAAGGCATGATGGATCCATGTTCTCATTCTGTTGACGCCAAATTATGACTCTACCATCTGAATGTCTCAACAGAAATCGAGACTCATGAGACCAAGCAACATTTTCCAGTCTTCAACTGTCCAATTTTGGTGTGCTCTTGCAAATTGTAGCCTCTTTTTCCTATTTGTAGTGGAGATGAGTGGTACCCAGTGGGGTCTTCTGCTGTTGTAGCTAATCCGCCTCAATGTTGTGCATGTGGTGGCTTCACAAAGGCTTTGCTGCATACCTCGGTTGTAATGCCCATTCTCCTCTGACCTCTAGCATCAACAAGGCATTTTTCGCCCACAGGACTGCCGCATACTGGATGTTTTTCCCTTTTCACACCATTCTATGTAAACCCTAGAAATGGTTGTGCCTGAAAATCCCAGTAACTGAGCAGATTGTGAAATACTCAGACCGGGCCATCTGGCGCCAACAACTATGCCACGCTCAAAATTGCTTAAATCACCTTTCTTTCCCATTCGGACATTCAGTTTGGAGTTCAGGAAATCGCCTTGACCAGGACCACACCCCTAAATGCATTGAAGTAACTGCCATGTGATTGGTTGAGTAGATCATTGCATTAAGGAGAAATTTAACGGGTGTTCCTAATAATCCTTTAGGTGAGTGTATGGGTCCTTCCTCATGAGCGGAAAAGTCCAACATGTATTGTAATAATATAGGAGGAAGCTAATTATCGGTTCACTGGACAGAAGCCATCCTGTGTCTTACCATGTGCTGTTTATCTCACCTGCCACCTTAAACCTCCTGCATCCTGTGCTACAAACTATGCTAGGCCACCCACTACTCTCTTTTCCTGATGAACTGGAGAGACAGGATGCCCAACGATGAGGGAGTGAATTCTGTTTGTTTGGCTATACATCTTGCCACTATCCTTCAAGCTGTGTGCCTGTTAATATTCTTTTTGATGGTTTCCATGCAAAAGTATATTTTTTATGAAAAATAACAATGCAGCAAATATGGTATAGATTTTGTGTGTACATTTTTGTCACCGGTGCCCAATCCTACATTTCTTAACATCTATTCTAAGACATTACCATTTTTTTAAATGTTACATAATGAGGCCGCCTCATTTAGCAATGACGTTTTTAATCATTCTGCAAAGTTCTATCTGTAGCACTTCAGTGAAGGGAGCGCTGAGGTCGTATGACATCAGCCTTGCTTTAACTATACTTCCCTTTCCCCAAGTGGGAGAGATGTGCATTTTGAAAGCATCCCGCAAACTGGTAAACCGAGGCACATTTAACATTTGGTGTGAAGTTTGAGCGATGGACTGTGCCCACCTCGCCTGCTGAATATCCAAATGTGGTTAATCTCGTCATGATTGCCAGGAATGACAATTCATCCCCTCACCATTTTAACATCTAAACATCACTGCTTTGCTGTCTCCATATAATCACACTTTTGTTTGCCACTGTAATTAATCTAAAACTCATATGCATTTGATTGTAATTATTGCTAGGAGGGATATGATCTGCTATCTAAATTGTAAGCCATGTTTCATTTCGTGTCTAGGCAGAAACCTGTTTAATATTATGTTGTATTTGTTTTCCAGACTGGACAAGCTGTACAAACAGGGACGGGAAGCAAAAGCTGCATCGCAGGTGGGGAGGAGGTGGACAGGACAGACGGCAGCAGGCCTGCAGTACGACATTTCGCTCCCAAGAGACCTCTGTGGGGCAGCTGCCAAACAGGAAGGACAGGGGTTGCTACATCCTGGCCAATCAAAGCAGGTGAGCTCCCCAGCAGCAGAGTCCTTTCTCCCAACAGTATCAGCATTCCTCAGTCAGAAAAGTCTCAGACATTGAAGAATTCCAATGTAAAACTGACCACATGACTGCAGGCGACCAATCCCGAGAGCCTAGAGAGTTGGCTGGCTCCAGTTGTTTGGTGTGCGCACTGTGTCACTTGGCAGGCGTGGATAAAAAGGAGCTCTGAGGTCAATGAGGAGTTACAGATTAATGGGAGGAAACGTTGTTCCCTCGCCACGGATTCCTGTTGAGCCTTCACAGCAAGTCCCTGCGTCCCTCCGCACACGCACACACAAACACACACAAATACACACACACACACACACACACACACACACACACACACACACACACACACCAGCTTTCCATGGCATTGTAGCCAGAGTGGGCTCGCAAACAAAGCAGAGCACAAATTCAAAAATTAGGAGCGAGAGCCTGCCTCCATCTGATTCTGACATGAATGACATCCAGCACTGATTCGCTAACCTCTATCTTTGTCTGCGTGACGAATATGCAGGAAAACATTTATTTTGGCCAAAGCCAAGGCAAAATTGTGCCAAGTCACATTATTTGAGGTCAGTCCTATTTTGGTTTGATTCATTTATTTTGCTCAAGAAAAATTATTGTCTTCCTTTCTGGGCTGGCGGACGGTTGAGGAATGCAAGATTTGTTCCTGACTCATCTGCCCGGGGATTGTCTTCCCTTTGAAGAACGACACCTTCCCCTCTTTGTGTTCTGACAATAGCTTCAAGCTTGAGACCAATGTTTGGATGGACGGACGACCGCACGGCCAGACCTTGGACACAATGGAACCCCCCCTGGGGGTCATTACATGCTGATTGTGGCCACAAGGTCAGGTTGCAGGCCTTCCTAAGGAGGAGGCCCCACCCCACCTCATATCGCCTCCGTGACACCTCTCGCAGTATATCCAGACATTATCGTCACCATAACAACAAGCCACACATTGGATTGAAGCGAAATGTTAGGCGATCCAAACAAAGTGACAGAGAAACCCGCCAGGCGCTGCTGTGGCGGGAATGAAATTCGTGATGGAATGTTCCGATAGGGAAATTGTTGAGGGGTGAAAAGGACAATGCAATGACTCTCTCCGATTGTTAAATCTGACAGCATTGTTAGTACAGATTTAATTTGACTATCTTGTGGTTTTCATTAGAAAAGGTGATTACAAAATAATTAATGCATGATGGCCAAAGCTAATGGAGAATTGTGTAAGTAATGTAGAGATGATGCACAAATATTGGTATATTAAGATATATATAACTATCTTAATATAACCAATATTTGTGCATCATCTCTACATTACTTACAAAATTCTCCATTAGCTTTGGCCATCATGCATAATAATACACTGTAGTCCCCCCCCAAACTCCGCCTATGCTAAGAAGTCACAGTGAGCTCAATTCCACAGCTAACTTCCAATGTTTATGGAACTATTCAATAATAATGTTCTGAGTGGCTCAAACTGTTAGTAAGTGATCAGAGGGGGTGAGCATGCTTGATAGCGACAAAGAAACAAAATTTGGGTATTCAACTCGTTGGCTACATTTGGGGAAAGAGGTTGCTAAGCAAGCAGCGTGACATCAGGCAAAGTAATGTCCGATGCATCGGATCAACATTGAACTCTGCTCAATGATATTGTCACTTCTGAGAGAAAATGAGGCGAGATGGTAGTACATTTGTGACTTGAAGTATTTGAACTTGCCCCATCAACCTGCATCAACCTTTTAACATGGTATGGCAAATAACGTTTTGCATCTCTGTTTATGACGCTTCAGGAATTGCGGTCAGGTGTGCTACCAAAACAAATGCCTAGACTTTGAGGTATCTGCCAGAAGTTGTGCTCGCTATGCAAGAAGTGTTATGTCCTTTGAACTGATGCCTGTGACCTAGTTTAGCAGTTGTGTGTAGCTTGGTGTGTGTTAATGTTTAGAAGGAGAGAACAGAGTGAATAATGAGCCTTAAGAACACTTCACAGCTAGCCTAAAGGGGAACACCTATGAAATTCTATAATTTGTCTATGTTCCAAAATTGTTTGAAGTCTCTCACTCTGGAACAGGGTAGAGCTAGCGCAAGTGCAGTGTTGGAGACAAAAGGTCTGTGCAGATAAATGCGTTTGAATACATCTTTGTGAAATAACGATCATTTGCCTGAAAAACTAATGTTCTTTCACAAAGAAAAGCCCCCAAATTGTGAAGCCCAACTGCTTTTGGAACATAAAATATACATTTTGTATAATAAAAGTCAGTTGCATTGTTTTAAACGTATATATTTTCTTACCTTTCTGCTGTCAAAGTAGAAAACATTTAAGATAATGAACTAATCTCATACGACGTCTGGTAGAAAGTTTTACATTTGAGGCAATAATATAAATGTAACGCTCAGTGTGTGTTCACTTCCATCCCATAGCCTGGAGTATGAAATTACTAGGTTTGTTCATTTGAGGCAGTGCGCATAGGCAAAATGTAACAGCCTACCGTATAGTAAATAATCAATTCTATATAATGAAGATGTTCAGTGGCCAAGCAGTTATACAGATATGTGTGTAGCAAAACCATTATTTAAAATATCCACCATCATATGACTTCATAAGAATAACAATTAACATAAAGCTTAACATATTTATTTCGTACATAATCCTTTACTAGGACCAACAGATCCAAATGTAAGCTATGGTAAAGGTGCATTTGTCAAATTAGTAACATTTGGTCGGACTAGTTAAGTGATGCAATTCTGTAAGTCTTCAGTCTTTCAGTCTACAGTGATAAACAAGCATGTGCAAATCCAAGAACGAAATCATACTGAATAATAGAGTAATGTGCCTGTGCCAAAAAAGAACAAAATGAACGATTCAAGTAATGGTCTACTTTGGCTTTCATATTTCTTAGCTATGCTCATGCTGTCAACACAATCAAATGAACAGTGGATATTTAGTGGAGCTGCGGTGTGTCATTGTGATATTCTAACCATCATTATATATAAACAGTTTAAATGATTAGCTTAATAGGAACTACTTGTTTTATGTGGCGTACTAACATGGCAACAGTAAGAGGAGTGGTGTGGGGAGTATGTTAATGTTAGAAGATAACCGCAGGCCTCGCAACATTTTGTTTTGCTAAAAATACATATTTAAAAAATGGCAACCACTTTATAAGCGCATTAACACAGTCCAGACTGTGTGTTACCAGGGAATAACCGCACACTTCTGCAGGCCTTTGGCCTCGTGGCTTGGAGGTGTGCAGTTATTCCCTGGCAACGCAAAGTCTGTCATGTGTTAATGCTTACTTAACTCAAGGATCTGCACACAGGGAGGTGGTAATTTGCAAGGTATGCTAGTCCGATTTGTACTCCCACTGTAAAACGTTGCGCCACCCCAATGCTTGATCTCCAGTCATAGTCGGAAGTGCCATGACCAGGATCAAACCGTTGGCCGATGACGTAGTTGTCCTACGAAGTAGCAACGGAGCCCTAATCCCAGGTTTTCTTCATTCAATTTACCTATCTTATGTTTTTTGTTCATGTATCAGTGATTAATTCATGGCTGACTATCATATTCAGTTCAACATTGTTATATGAACACTGTTATATGAGCATTAATACCATAAAAATCTCATTTGTTATGTAACAACCTTACTTAAATGGAAAATAACTTGCTAGCTACTAATGTTACAAACAACAGAAATATTATAATTAATATAACAACAGATAATTCCAGCTTGTGAAAAATGTTCAATCGACAAAATAGAGCTCAAACAACACCACCTCCATGCTTCAAGGTTGGATAGCTTACCATCAGTAATCTACTCGCTACAGTGTACAAAGTAATATACTGTATATATCTATATATATATATATATATACACATATTCACTTTCTAATAGAAACAGTGCACAAATATCTCCTTTGCAAAACTATAAATAATTAGTGTGAATTATTTGTGCTTTTATATGTACATAAACTGAAATTAAATTGATCATATAAAACGCTGAACTCAAATACAAGGTGAGCTGCACTGTAAAAAATGCTCTGTAAAAGAACAAATCTACCAGTACTTTTTCTATAATTTTAATTAACAGAAAATACTTTATAAACACAATAAATATCCGTTAACACACAGAGCTGATATTACATTGTAAGGGACATCTACTGTGTTTATAAAGTTTTTCTGTTATTGTCTGAAAATATAATATAAAAAGTAAATGAAGATACCTTATAAATACATTAATGTCTGTTACATAGTTATATCAGCTCATGCGTTAACGGACATTTACTGTTTATAAAGTATTTTATGTTCTTGTCTTGAGGGAAATGTAGATAAAACATTAGAAAATGTACTGGTATGTTTGTTAACAGTACTTGATACATTGTTTTTACTGAATGTTTTTGTGTATCATTCAAACCATAGTGTGTATATGCTGCTAAACTCACCTGATGAAATAAATGTCTGGGTAACTTCCAAGTTGCTCTTCACGCTTCCTCCAGCTCCACAAAACTACAGTTGAATACCAAAAAAGAGCAGCATGAACATCATCAGATACACCTTGTTGGCACTAAAACCTACTAATGTAAACTTTAAACACTTGAGGATGAAGAGAAATTACTGTGTGAAAAGAAAGTACTGTACAATACAGATTTGCTTTGTTGATTCTTGCTGAGCATGAGCGTGAACAACCTACTCTGTTCCACACATATTGTCTAGCTCTAAAAGACAAAAAAAATATAGTGGGGAGAACAAGTGTTTGATATACCGCAGATTTTGCAGGTTTTCCTACTTACAAAACATGTAAAGGTCTGTAATTTTCGTCATAGGTACACTTCAACTGTGAGAGACAGAATATTAAACAATAATACAGAATATTATATTGTATGATTTTTAAATAATTTATTTGCATTTTATTGCATGACAAGTATTTGATCACCTACCAACCAGTAAGAAATCCAGCTCTCACAGACCTGTTAGTTTTTTTTTAAGAAGGCCTCCTGTTCTCCACTCATTACCTGTATTAACTGCACCTGTTTAAACTTGTTACCTTTATAAGACACCTGTCCACACACTCAAACAGACTTCAACCTCCCCACAAATGGCCAAGACCAGAGAGCTGTGTAAGGACATCGGGGATAAAATTGTAGACATGCACGAGGCTGGGATGGGCTACAGGACAATAGGCAAGCAGCTTGGTGAGAAGGCAACAACTGTTGGCGCAATTATTAGAAAATGGAAGAAGTTCAAGATGATGGTCAATCTCCTCGGTTGAAGATCCTCGGTCTGGTGCTCTATGCAAGATCTCAACTTGTGGGGCATCAATGATCATGAGAAGGCACATGCACAGGTAGGGCTCAACCTGTGCAGAGCACATGCCCTTTTTGTTCGAAGTGCCCTTTTTTTGGGTGGTGGTGTTTTTTTATTCTTCAATAAATCAATGCTATTGGTCACCATTTACGTCTTTCTGTCTGTTTTACAAATATTTAGCCAATTGAATTTCTTAAAAAGAGCTTGTTTTAAATCTTGTTTGCTCCTAAAACTGTCAGTACACCTGATAACTCCGCCCCCTCTATCTTGAGTGAATGCACTACCGTTCCGCAGCAGCCGCATATCAGCAGGCAGCTGATCAAAGTTTTGCAAAAGTACTACTCTATAAAGGCAATATTTTACTTATTTAATGTCTGACTGAGACATGTGGGACGAGAGACGTCTAGCATTTGCCATCTAGTTATTGCCAATATACAGCCTACACTTAAATAGCATGTGCATACACATTTAATATTCTGTAAATTGCGATTTTGGCCTAATGTATTTAACAACAGGAAAAGTTGAGAACCCATATAGCTACAACAAACTAGTTTGTAACCTGTTGATGAAAATGTAATGTGATGCCGCCGGTGCCGTTTTAAATACACATTTGCACACATTTGCTGGTCTAAAACCCGTAACTGCATTTGAGTTTGACCTTTGTAAAAGTAATACAACAACATATAATTTGTTTTTACCATCGGGGAAATCATAAGCCCAGGTGTGCCCCCACGCTGTTTCCTAAAGGAACTTACACAAAGCGACGAGTGATACTCGTCATAGGTAACATATTTCTTTTTTGATTTGTGATGGCTGATACGCTTAATTTATTAACATTGAATCATGTTATGGTAATAATATTAAATAATGGTTAATTCAAGGCTGTTAATATGCACATATTATCTATCTAGTCTAGCTAATTTTTCTATTTACAGTATAATATTCTGTACTCTCGGCTCGTCTTCACATGTATAAATGTTGTACAGTAATGTTGTAGTTGTAAAAACACATTCCAGAATCAGATCACTATGAAATCAAATATTTTGTCATGAAGAATGTAATTCTTTTTTTGATCCAACAGCAAAAACAATATTATGGTGAAATATTTTACAATTTAAAATAACTGTTTTCTATTTGAATATATTTTAAAATGTAATTTATTTCTGTGATCAAAGCTGAATTTTATGCATTATTGCTCCAGTTAAGTATTCTTCCGTGTCGTGTGATCATTCAGAAATCATTTTAATATGTTTTTTACTGCAACTGTACTTTTCACACTATTATATATATTTTTTTCATTGCTGGCTTATTTTAGGGAAAGTGTAGTGAATAAGAGACCAGTGGATCACAGTCATAAACATCTTCAAGCACATGGAACACAGAAGTTTGGTGTTATAATTAGGTTGAAAGATGCCCTGAAACCCTGTATATATACATTATCTATAATATTATTATTATTATGGCTGTTATTAATTGTGATGTGTATATATATATATATATATATATATATATATATATATAAAGGAGGGGGGGGGTGCCCTTTTTCAAGTTTCGACACGTGCCCCTCAAAAGGTCTGTGCACGGCCCTGATCATGAAGAAGGTGAGGGATCAGCCCAGAAATACACGGCAGGACCTGGTCAATGACCTGAAGAGAGCTGGGACCACATTCTCAATGAAAACCATTAGCAACACACTAGGCCGTCATGGATTTAAATCCTGCAGAGCACGCAAGGTCCCTCTGCTCAAGCCAGCGCATGTCCAGGCCCGTCTCAAGTTTTCCAATGACCATCTAGATGATCCAGAGGAGAAATGGGAGAAGGTCATGTGGTCTGATGAGACAAAAGTATCTTTATGGTCTAAACTCGACTCACCATGTTTGGAGGAAGAAGAAGGATGAGTACAACCCCAAGAACACCATACCAACCGTGAAGCATGGAGGTGGATTCTTTGGGGATGCTTTTCTGCAAAGGGGAAAGGATGACTGCACAGTATTGACGGGAGGATGGATGGGGCCATGTATCGCGAGATCTTTGCTAACAACCTCCTTCCCTCAGTAAGAGCATTGAAGATGAGTCGTGGCTGGGTCTTCCAGCATGACAATGACCCGAAACACACAGCCAGGGCAACTAAGTAATGGCTGCATAAGAAGCATCTCAAGGTCCTGGAATGGACTGGCCAGTTTCCAGACCAGAACCCAATATAAAATCTTTGGAGGGACTTGAAAGTCCATATTGCCCAGTGACAGGCCCAAAACCTGAAGGATCTGGAGAAGGTCTGTATGGAGTGGGCTAAAATCCTTGCTGCAGTGTGTGCAAACCTGGTCAAGAACTACAGGAAACGTATGATCTCTGTAATTGCAAACAAAGTTTTCTGAACCAAATATTGAGTTCTGCTTTTCTGATGTATCAAATACTTATATCATGCAATAAAATGCAAATTCATTATTTAAAAATCATACAATGGGATTTTTTTTATTTTTGTTTTGGATTCCGTCTCTCACAGTTGAAGTGTACCTATGATAAAAATTACAGATCTCTACATGCTTTGTAAATAGGACAACCTGCAAAATCGGCAGTGTATGAAATACTTGTTCTCCCCACTGTATATATTTATAATAATAAAGTAAAAGTCACTATAGCTCTTTTCTTCCATTTGACCCACACAAGGTCCAGCTACATACCACATTGTAACAGAGATTGACGGAGCACTCTAGGGCCCAGCTGGCAGAGGCCAGGTCTTGGAGCACATCCAGGGAGAGGCTAACCCTGGTGGGGCAGATGGTGGAAAAGCATGCCTCTGTCCTGAAGGGCATGTCCCTCACCACTGGACACAAGCCCTTGGAGCGCACAAAGCAGCGGATCACTTTGATGGTCATCTTCATCTCCCCCAGTACCTCTCCTAAGATCTGTAGGTGCAGGGTTATACAGGGAGAAGATTGAGATGCTGGACATTTTAACATCCACTATAGCGTTGTTTCAATTATGTTCATACTGCAAATAGTACAATACCATCAAAATTGTTCTCTGAATAGTCTATTCCTAAAAGTACCTCCCCAACATACATCACTTCGTAGATTCATGCTATTGAAGACGTGTTTCATTTGATAGAAAGCCTTCAGAGGCTTAAAGAGTGTCAGGTTGGGTCAGGCTGAGGAACAGGGAGCCGATTTCAAAGAGCAGGAAGATAACAGTGTAAATCTAACAACTACACAGTAAAAACGGCTGTGTTACATCAACACCCTAAGTGTTAAAATACTTCAGTGTGTATATAGGTCCATCTGAGAGTGTTAATTTAACAATGACGTTTTTACTGTGTAGAAAACAGAAGGTGTCCTAAATGACTCCCTAAATGACTTTAGACTTGTAGCACTAGACTTTACATTAATATTATTTTGCATACATTATTATCCAGACTGACTTACTGTAAAGGAATTTATAATTTGTCAAACTACCTGAAATGAGAATCAGACCCACATCCATGATGTTACAATTACCATGCTTTTACTAAATGATCTAAATCAAACACAGGATCTCTAATATCGTGAAACTATTTAAGTGTCTTGCTGTCTGTTCTCAAAACCTCCACTGATACACGGCTTGACCCACAGCATTTTGCCCACAGAGCCAGCAGGTCTGTGAATGACACCATCAACATGTTCCCACAACATCTTCCAACTACCAGACAACCGGAAAATGTATGTTTGTGGACTTCTCCCAGTAGAACATGTCCAGCTTCATCTGTCATTGGATCACTGACTTCCTGAAGTTGTGTTTATATCTATAGCACTAATGCAGAAACATTCTAAGTATTTAATTAGGTTATTTTTAGATTGAAGAATTAGCAAATGAGGTTACATAATTGGATAACACTGGTTCAACAAGGGCAGTTTAATGTGTTAAATGGTAGCCTATATAAGGATAAATATTACAGATTTTCTAAACCTTTGACTATATTTCATAATGTTCTGTATCCATGTGTTTTTTGTAGTAAACGCAGGGCGCAAATGTAATACAGTCATAGGACCATTGTCTTGACTGTTTCCGTAGATGCATTACCTACTTTTCACAACATCGTAAATAGCGAGGTTCACATTTAACCCCGGAGGTGCTATGTAAAGTCCATAGAGGAAATACATATGCTTCGGTATTATTTTTATTTTAATGAGAAATCGACTTTGCCTAGCCTGCAGGGGATTTGATACAATTAAATTTTACCTGCACTTTTGCTACTGTACATTCCTCAACACTACCATCAACAAGTACATAAATGTCCAATTACAAAGAGAAGAAAACAAGTAAGCATTGCAGTGGAAGCTACAACCAGACAGGATTTTACATCTGAATGCCTATCGTTCTACTTGCAGGAGCTGTGTCAGGCAATCCTTAACCAGCTTTATACATCTATATTAGAGTTTATCCTTCACCACATCTGGATAGGGTCTGCCAAGCACATTTCACAGAAAGGGTTATTGGCTACCTGCTCTCCATCGAGTCCTTACACAACTCCAGTGCAAGGAGGTGTGTAAGCACTGATACCTCTTTTAACTACTGTCACATCTGCCAAACTGTGGGCAGTACACATCAATCCTGACCAGATAATCCTGCCACCTGATAATGTATTGATACTAACAACACCATTCTCCCTATATCAAGTCACCTACAAACATTTAAAATGTAAATGTTAACTAAAAACCTGTACTATACATGGTATGTGTGAGTATACATTTTATAAAAAATATTCTTATAAAAGGCATCTCACCTCTGCATAGATTCTCTTATTGCTCTCCACTTTGGTGTTGGGTTCCAGAGAGGAGCTGTAGTCTGGAGACGTGTACAGCTTCATGAGCAGGGGCATCAGAGAGTGGCTTGTGGTTGTTGGGTAGATCTTTGTTGGTGCAGTTTCTGAGACTGAGTCGGCCAGATACAAAATCACTCAACAGTAAGCGTATATATTTCTACGAGTTCAAATATACTATGAATGACTTGACAGTGGTTTGTTGATAAGACAGAAATCTCAACAAGGATGAGAGCATCTATGCTTGTAGAACATTGAAAGTTGTGATTATGAGAAATGCTTTGAAATGCTGTACTTCACCATGAAATGATGAAGTACAGCATCAAGTTATGTAATGTGCCGTGGAATTATAAAATAGGACATGATATTATGATAAATTGCATTCAATTATTTAAAATAGCATGACATTAAACAATTGACATCATTATGAAAAAGGGCATGACGTTATAATATACTGTACATCTTGTGATGAATGAATAATTAGGGAATACAATATCTTATTATGAAATACCATACCATCTTGTGCACATATTCTTAAATTTGTTTAAAATAATATATTTATCTATATTATTATTTATATATTTATTTTAATATGAAATCTACTTAATTAGTCAAATGTGAATTACCGGTACTTTTTTAACTTCTTTGGTTCTTCATAGTTTATTTTTTTCTCCAATTTTCCTCCCTTCCCAATTCCCTCTCTAATCCTGCCTTATCAGCAGCTTCACAACTCCTTGTACAGATCTGTGGGATGACGAGGGGCGCACACATGGTTCATCCAACCACAGCTCGTCCAAGCCGCCGATTCTTTTCGCACTGTTCACCCAACACGGAAGACTTTAGTCGGATCATGCACGGGATGATTACGTTGACTGACTATACTCCTGATCTGAGCTGGAGAGCGATGCAGTAGGATAGATAATTTAATATATATAACCCAAATGCCGAGCAACTCTATGCCAATTTTGCGCTGCCTCATGCAGGACGCCTGGGAAAATTCAAAGAACCCATGGTCAGGATCGAACCAAAGACCAATGCAGCGACTTAGCCTGCCACGCCATGCGGACCCCAAGGTCCTTTATAATTGAAACTATAGCTGTTTCTTACCTGTATTTTGTTTTTCATCCCCAAGGATCAGCCTAATCATTGTTCCCTTGGTTCGGATCTCAGAGTATGTAAATGTATTAGTATTGAATCGCTTCAAGGCAGCCTTCTGTACAGCATCAGCAACGTCTGTGATGTTACTGACATCGGGAGTAATATTAACCATCATGTTGCTGAAATCAAGCTGGATCTCATTGTTGGACTGAGAAAGAGAATGATAAAAAGAGACAGATGTAAGTCAATGTCTGAGTGGTTGTTGATTCATTTACAGGCATTCAATTCAGTCAACTGTAGTGTCCAGTTCTTACAGAGAAGCTGGTGTGAATTGGGTTATAGAGGCTCCACGTGGTGTTCTTGGGTCCTCTTAAGAAAAGCTTGATCCGTCGCTCAGTGTTGATGTGCACTGACACATGGCTGGAACAACAAAATACAACAGTGAACTCCAAAAGTATTTGGAGAGTGGCAATGTATTTTGGCTCTGTATTCCAGCATTCCAGATTAGATATTACATATCTATGGCATGCAGACTATCAGTTTAAATTAGAGGTTATTTTAATCTACTGTATATTGGCTATTCAATTCAGAAATCTCTACATGTTCTGTCCTGAGCAGACAAGATGCAGCTATACATACCAAAACATTAACACTACCCCACCATGTTTCATAGATGAGGTGATATTACAGTTACTTTTTCTGGTTATTTTTGGTCTCATCTGTCCATAAGACTAATCCAGAACACTATAGAAGAAGCTCATTATTTTTTGGCAAACTGTAAAATGGCCGTTGTTATTGAGGTTTACTAAGGGTTTGTAATCTTGTGCTGTACCCTCTGCTGGTTTATCCTTCTGCAAAAAATAGTCCTTGACACAGTTATAATGTTTTTTTTTCTTCACCATCAAATGTTCTTCAGCCATCAAATATTTGGGGTCTATCTTGGTGTACCAAGTTGTTTGTCATTGCTTAAATGTTCAGCGCATTATTTCTTTTTTTAATCTATCAATGTATATGTAGATGTTTACAGATGTAATGTTTTCCCTGTCTCCAATTGATTGATTTAAATCTGCCTTTTTTAACATCATTTTACCAGTTAAATTATCTGCCCATTTTTAGAGAACTTCTAAAACACCACGTTTTCAACTGCACTTAAAATAACTCTACAGCCACCCCTACTCTGTTGCCCTTGTGTTCATTTGGTGTGCTTATGGTTTTTAAGTTTATTACTTCCTTTCCACCACTAATGTTTTCATATTCTGAATTGATTCAGTAGAATGTCCTGACTACTACTGAGACGTGTTGTACCACACAGCTTCTCAAAATGTTTTTATTTTCTGTAAGATTATCTGAATAAGAGTGTCTACTTAATGACTGAAATATAAATGAAAAAAACAATAAAAAATAATAATTTCTTCACATGTAGGTCAATGGACTGGTGTCTAAATGCGAGGTGCTCATGCATCAGCTTGAGGCATCTCAAAGGACAATCCATGACACACCCACAAACGTGCGATTGCCGTCACGAGACATGACAATGTGAAAATAACCAGTATGGAATTTATTTTGTCTCAACTTCTCTCGAGCGGTCTAGTACGTACAGTATATCTGGCTGAAAGCTATCGTAATTTAAACGGCCCCTTAAGACTACAAAATACAACAGACACCAGTAATAAAATGCAATGATGCATGATAGACCGTTTCAAAAGATTCAACACTGAGGCTAATGCCTGCATATACAGCATAATGAAGCATTGACATAAAACTTGATGGAAATTTACTTAATGTTGTTGCTATTGTTAATTAACAAAAGCAAGTTTTTAGGGACTTACCGAATGCTTACGTCTTCAGGAATGTTAACGATGAAGAGTTCATCCTCATTGTAATTGTTGGGAAGCTTTTTCGAACAGGATAGGAGTGAAGAAGGTATGTCTGCTTCTACGACCAGATATTGCTTAAGTGAGTGCCATTCGTTTTTTAGAGTGCAGATGTTGGAGTTATCTGAAAGGAATCTTGTACCTGCAAATAATTTCCATGAATGGTTAATATTTGCTTCATTGCGTGTAATTATACTGGCATCATTTAAATAGAAAGACAATGAAGGTTTGTAAGATTGTAGGTTTGGCGTATACATCTGAATGACACACCTCTCCCAGTGTAAATGATTTTCTTTGGGTTTTGAATGGTTGTGAAAGATGTCACACCACCAAATTCCTCTGTGGCCCATCTCACTAGCTCTTCACTGCCTGTTGGTAGGGCTTTTTTTTGGCCATCTAAATTATGTAGTTTAATATTCGAGTCATTGCCCACCTGGTGAAGAAAGAAAATATATTCGATTATTAGATGTTATTTTTCTACCATCTTTATGTAAAATTCTAACCTGGTTAAAATAAATTACATAGTAACGTAAAACCTACAGTAAATATTTATACACCACAAAAGTAGATCATCATGAATTAGGCAGCTGTTGAAAAACACAAAATGTACAAAGCAAATTGCCTGAAATCTGTCAACATGATCCAACCCAAGTTAAGTATGTGGATAGTAAAACATTTATCTTCTTCTTTCCAAAGGTTTGTATTTATAATCATACAATTACGGAACTATCAGGTTAAAATATACTTTCATACAACATCATTAAGAGGCCTGCTGCAGGTTTGCAACATTAACACTTAAAACCTTAATTCATGTACAGTGGATATAGAAAAGTATCACCCCCCCCCCCCGTAAAATAATCATATTTTGTCGCTTTTGTTAAGAGGTAATTTCAGGCTTGGTTGCGGTTGATAATAGAATGTTTAATAAAGTACTTCTCGTTACGAAAACAGGGTCATCATTACAAGGCATCAAGACGTGTTCTGGGAAATGCCCCGAATGATCATATGGAACTGGGTTATATAGCCCTAGCATTGTTGTTCGCAAACCTTCTAGAAGATTCTCCTCAGACCCGCGACTGTCTCATGTGAGAACATGTGCTGGTCACCTCAACCTCTGCCTACGTAGGTTACTATCTCTTAATGTCCGGGCCACTGTTCCTAACCTTGAGGAATATACATATATGTTCCATACTACGTAGTGTACTCCTTTCTAGCTGTTATCTGAATAACTCAGTAACCCTTATCCATCTAATGTCCTGTCAGTAAAATGTCCTGTTCTATTAGTCTGAATGGCATCTCCATGTATTAGACCTGTGATGGAATTACAGTCTAACCTACAATATATCATATAGTTATAAGCCGTCTAATATATAACAGAGTTATAAGCTATAAGCTTATGCTGATGTTATAATATAAGAACTGTAAGGGCTCTCTCTCTGTCCTACGTCATCCTTGGCCTTGCTTCCTTGTCTCAGGCACTTGTTATCATAGTGACCAACTACCCCCATCCTAAAGGAAAGTCTTACCTGGCTTGACCCTGAATCTTCTCCCTGTCTGTCTTACATGTCCTAGAATCTTCCAACAGGCCCAAACTATAGCTATACAACTCTCTCATCTAGTAATACCATTCTAAACTGTCCAAACTGTTTAAACATGATTATATAGACTCTAATTCCCAACAATTTGCACCCTGAAATGAAGACAGACACAGTTTTTGTTTCATTCAGCTGTATTTACTAATGTAACTTATAACATCCAAGGGAAAGATATACATCCAACATGTCAGAAAAAAAAACAATCACTGAGTTGTAAAAAGGATCCCTACCTCGTTTCAGTATTTTGTTGAACCAGCTTTTGCTTTAATTACAGCCTTTAGTCTGTTGGGATATGTATCTACTAACTTTGCACATCTAGACGTTGCAATATTTGACCACTCTTCTTTGCAGAACTGCTCAAATGTTCAGTTAAATTTGATGGTGACCGTTTGTGGACTGCTGTCTTTAAGTCATTCCACAGATTTTCAATGGGGTTTAAGTCTGGGCTCTGGGCTATGCTGTACCAACACTTCTAGGCACTGGTAAAGCCTTTGAAATTGTTCTGTATCCATCTCCTGACTTGTGCCTGTCCACAACTTTATCCCGTAGATCTTTTGACAATGTCTTGCCACCCATAGTTGATTGTTGTCTTCAGTTGCACAACCAAGGACTGAAATGCTTTAGGAAATGCTTGTTTCATGCTGAGCTAATCATAATGACCACAGCTGATGACAGTTGAAAGTCAATTGGCTTTGTGTGCTATTTAGAATGTGATTAACTACACCTGGTTGGGTTTACAAGTCATTTTTAGGAGGGGGGTGATTATTTTTCCAACTCAGTGATTCTGTTTCTTTAATTTGTAAATTATTTTAGCTGACAAGTTGGTATTATATCTTTCACTTGGATGTTATGAGTTGTACATACAGCTGAATGAATCAAAATATGTTTTTTTTACATATTAAAGCTCTGTTCTACCCAAACACTTCCAAGAATAGACCAATCATTTACAATTGAAAGTGCATGGGGAATGTTTAGTTCAGGGGTTATATATCCTAGGTTAGATAGGTTAATGTTAAGGTAAACTGAATTTTTTTTACGTTTCAAAAACGTACAAGGCATACATTTTCCTGACTTCGGAAATGTCACATGTGGACGTGTTTTGTTTTTCTACGATTTCGTGCCACTTTGTACTTATCGCCATCTGAACAGCCTGCCATTGTGTGTAAAGTGGCCCAGATTCTTAGCACCCCTACTGGCAGATGACACCTGCCGGTCAGAATTTTGTATTAAAAAAGACCACCTATAAATCGACTTCTCTAGCAGAAAATAACCAACATCTAATATGTGACCATATTCCGATCTGCCCATCATCTAATATGCCACACTTAAGCGTAAAGACAAAGATCGCTCAAATGCAATATTTTCTATAAAACATCCAGATGGATGGGGTCTGAAATATAAGGACATATAAATAATTCAAGCATGTTGCAAACACAGTCAACATAATGGCCAACATTTATATTGACCAGACAGTGTAGCTACAATGGGCACGCATACTGTTCATTATTTATTATGTGGTGGGGCTGGTCAAAATCCTGTTCAAGTCCGGCAACATCGAGTAGCATTGGAATTTGTGATTAACACGAAACGTTATGCAAAGCACTCTCACACATTAAATAGTTTAAGTGCAACAACGTCTTGAATTTCCTGATTGTCCAGAATAGAATTTCAATTGCACTCTATTTCTTGTGATAAACATGATCTATTTTCCTCCAATAACAAATACCAAAGCACAATAATCTTGTTGACTACTTACAAAGCTTTATCCTATCTATCCTACCGTCTTAGTAAACTTGAAACACCGAGTGGATGTTATGACCCATGATGCACCCTTCAGAGGTATTGTAATTGCATGCGTCTGTGTATGACATGTCGTGCAAAATGAATTGCATCAATCCTCACCAGAATAGATGATGACATGCAGACCAAATAGCAAAATGAAACGTTACACAAGATTATAACATATGTAAGGACTAAGTCTAAACAAACATAAACCTTCACAGTCATTAAGGTGCTTGCTAGCGCAGTTGACTCGAAATGAACACTACAGATAATTATTATTATATATGTCAGTTTACGGTCTCTGTTAAATTGTCTGTTCCAGTGCAACTATGAATACTTAACTTATTGCACATTACTCATTGTGTTTTCTCTAAAGTAATAACAGACAAATTAAACAGATTTTGCAGTTTCATACATATTGTTATTGTGCGAAGTCCCCCAGCCTACAGTGTATTATCTTTTATTGTCTCCTGTTTCTTGTGATAAACACAGCCTTTTTCCTGACTGTGAGATGTCTGGATGTACACATGGTCAGAACGACCTGTCCGAGCATTGTTCATAGATGATTTAATCATCATATTTATCCATGGAAGTGGGGTAGGGGCTGTGTGCAAGTGGGGTGAACTAGTGTGAATAATGAGGCTGTTCTATTGTGATATGTAAAATCTTACAACACAAGAAAGTCTTAAATTTCTGGAGACATGGAAACGACTCATACATTTAAAAAATTTAAAAAAGTATGTTTAACTTAACCCTAACCTAAACCTCACCTTAACCTAACCTTAAGCTAAATAACCTATATGTTATGTCTTAACTAAGCATTCCGCAAGTAATTTAAAATGTAACCAGTTGGTATATACTGGGAAAAATATTCCAGTAGAACGGCAATTCAATACTTAATGAAAGTTCACATTTGAATGGCCATATCCATAAGATTTTCTACGTAATGCAGAGAAATTTCCATTACATATGGTTACCCATGTATTGACCTGACTACAGGTAGGAATAACGCATGTTATTGAAACACATTAATTAACTTGTTTTGTAAGTTAGATATATAACTATCAAATATAGTAGAAAGATCACTAGTTTTTAACCTCATCTTGCTGTTATAGATAACTGGACGCTAGAAGCATGAATATGTAGGCTGTTCTCATGACGATAATGTACAAAATCAAAAAAAAAAAATCATAATGTACAAATCTTACAAAAAAAATAAAAAATAAACTTACATCCATGGGATGTTTACGGATCCTACAGACAAGCTAATGTAGCTCAAATTGCTAATAAAGTTAATGCTGGTTCTGATTGGAGTTAGTAAACACAGTGCATCGCAGTTTGTTATGTATGGAGCTGCTGTTTTGGCGGCAAAAGTGGGACCTACATAATATTAGTCAGGTGGTCATAATAGTATGGCTGATTGGCGTATATGCCACTGCTCCCACTAGAGTAAAAATTTGTTAAAAACTTTAAACCTATTTTTGATCTGCACCCACACCAAATAAAGTCAACACAATTCTTGCTAACGCACCTGATATCTCAGACAACAACACATTTTGACTAAATAATGCATCTTTTCACAAAGATTCAGCATTTACAAAATGACACTGATTAGCCCAAGGGGGGGTGGTGCATCATTCCTGGGTGACAACATGTTTACTATTGCCTTGTTACCCTAGCAACAGATGAATTAGCACATCATTTAGAGCCTGCTACCTCATGTTTGCCCAATATGCCTGACAACACCCACATTGAAGCATGCTTCTCTCCTTTTTGCTCCATCACACACTTTCTGTCTTTATTTTTGTCTGTCTGTTAATCATACTCCTCCTCACTGTGTTCCTTCTCTCCGCCCCTCACTCTCCTTCTCTTTGTCTTTGTGTCTATTCTCGAGGCAAAACTGGGCCATTTAAAAGCGATGTTTATTATGGTAAAGTGTTCACGAGTCTAGCTTCACAACCCTGCTGGAGCCAAGGTCTTTCCTTCACTTCCTGAGTGGGGCCAGGGAAATGAGACCTTTTTAACTCTGTGCGTCAGCGGTCAGCTGGAATCTGGCTCCGGACAGTATAAATATATACATCCAGGCTAGCGAATAGCCATCAGGGCACACATTCCCCTGTTTCCCCAGCAGACAAGGGGAATAATGGACTGTAGCTGAAGCATGCAAGAAGAGGCTCTTCTCCAGAGGGCTAGCCATTTTGGTGCCCAAATCTACACTAACACTGCTAACCAAAAATTTTAAGTAGATTGCCCCTTCATATATGGTAGATATGACATATAATGCATTATGCTTAGGATCTTTTGATATTTTGCTTGGTCTCAACAATGCCTACATACTGTATTCTCCTCCCATCAAAGTTGTCATTGACATGCCTGTTGCCTTTCAGTTACTGTACAGAATAGACAACGAGATTTGACTTAGAGATTCTATGTTATTGCGGTTCATTTCATGATAATGAATAGCATAAAAATGACAGCATGTAAAATTTGCTGCACTGCACATACTCAGAGGGGATGTTATCCTCTTAGAGGCAGGGGGAGAGAGAGCATCAATTCTATTACCAATGCAGTTATTGGTGGTATAGGTGTTGAGATGAAAACTGAAGCAGGTGTGTGTGATTGATTGTGTGTGTGTGTGCGTACAGTATGTGTGTTACAACCTGCTAGCTGCAGCCAGACTGTACAAAGCCAGACAGAAGGCTCTGCTGAGAGTAAACCTCTGTGATTCATTGGTCTTTTTTTAATGCGTGTATATTTGGTTTAGGGTGGATCGAAATAGAAAAACGGGAAACTGCGGAAAAAAACACATCACAATGGAGGTTGAGGAGGAGGCGTGGTTAAAAGAGTAAGGAAGAAGTAATAACAGTGAGTGAGCTCAGGGAATGAGAGATGGAACTATATTGACAGGAATTTGTCTCCTGGGGGACAACCTGGGACGCTGCACGGTCAGGAGACATATCACACGACAGGAAAACGTTCGAGCAAATAGCTGCGCTGTCTGCTAGTGCTTCCAGAGTCTTTGAGATTAGACTTCCTTCCCTTGGCCTGATAAAGATGGGATGAATAAGCCAGGGATGACGCGCTTTTTTTTTTCTCTTATATTTTCCATAATTTTTTCTACTCTTTTTTTCTGCCCTTGTCTTAACTGAAAGGTTGTAATGTTCTGTTGAATGATCAGCCAAACCATGTGAGAGACAGGCTCAGTCTCAACATTTAAGTCTATGCTGAAGACTCATCTCTTCACTAAATTTTATGAAATAATTTAGTCTGGCCAAGGGGACTAAATGTGTACGGCGGCACTGTTTGATGAACCACCCATGCTGGCTTGCCTGGTAGGCTCTCCACTGGGATATCCTCGCTCCAGCACCACTCAGGGGCGAGTCACGGGCCTGCTCATGTTGCCCCACCTGGGATGGGATTACACTGTGTGGACTATACTCAACCCTCCTCATGGTGGTTACGGTCTGTTGGTGTCCTTTAGTTGGTGTGGTCTTGGCAATGTGGGTGGGTCTGAATCATGCCTTTTTGATCCTGCATGAGGTTTTCTTTGTGCAGGACCACGTCTCCAGACCTCCCATCTCAGTCCACAGATGTTATGCTGCAATCCTTTATGTGCAGAGGGACTAGGGTCATTCTGTCCTTTCTCAGCCCCCACTTTCGTTTCATTGGTTTATGCGACGGGAGATGAGAGACAGTTTGTATATTTATCTTTGGGATCAGAGTTGTATCGAGGTACTAGACCTAAGGTACGCCCATTCCAATGTTTCTGATGTCATGTTGATCCTAGGAAGACCCAAACCCTTAGGAGATGTTTCAGGACCATGTGCCCTGATGACACCCTCCTGTCTCTGTCCTGTGCTGTCCGGCTGTTTGTGATCACGATTTTTGCCTGGCGACTCCATCTGTACCTCTCCAGAGCACGCCCATTGTCCTTGACCAAGACCACTGTATTGTGTTGATGCTACACAAAGACTGGTACACAAATACCTTCAGATTCTGGCTACCCCCTTGAGTCCAGCTCCTCTCTAGGTTTCTTCCTAAGTTCCACCTACTAGGGAGTTTTTCCTAGGCACTGTGCTTTAGTTTTGCATTGTTGCTTGCTCTTTGGGGTTTTAGGCCTGGTGTCTGTCAAAGCACTTTGTGACAACTCCTGTTGTAAAAACAGCTTAAAAACTACCTTTGATTGATTGATTGTAATATGCTTATGTGTGACACTCATCATCGTTTCTGTGTGTCACTGCTGTGACTCTAACAGGAGTCAGAGGTATATGTCAAGGTCAGAGTGAGCTACAGTATCTGGAAGAGTGTTTACAACATGCACCCATCCAACCGAGAACAGATTCAGGGTCAAGGCTACACCTGTCTGTCTGCCTGGTTTTGTCTGTTGCATCCAAAGACTCATCGTGAGCAGTCTCCACGAGGCCATTGAAAGGGAAAATGCCAGAGGGATCATCAATTTTCCATTAAATAATAAAGAGAAAGATCATTTATTGTGATTGAGTATTATGACTTGTTATTATGACCATATCTGATTGGGTAACTGATGGCGCATTTTGTAACAAATTTTTTTGATGATAGACCGTTGAGATTAATAGACCTTGAGGTTGAACCCGCAGATCACTGGCCTTTTGGGAATGTACGTAAATGTACTTGGTCCAATATATGTGGGTGCAACTTGTCATTGTCCTCGGTCACAGTTGAATAAAACATTGAGTACGGACCCAGCAGATCTGTCAGCCTCTTGACGCATTTCCTGAGACAGAAAACAGATGCTGTTTTCTTCCATTAAAATGGTAATGCTCCCCAGTGATCTACTACAGCCTACCCCATCCTCCCCTCCCAGAAAAACATCCCCTCTTCATGTGCAGTGTTTCTCCTGTCTGCAGGACATGATAGGCTATCCCACAAACAGAAAATGCTGACAGTGTTGTAAACATGGAATTGTCCTGTTTATCATGGGAGATTATTGAGAACTTTCATCAGCCCATTATTATGGCATACTTAATCTGAGGCTACAGGGTCAGTACTGATATGAGATAATATTATTTATTTTATCGCTTGTGTGAGAAGCAGAGTTCAAGAGAAAGATGATTGGGCTGTGGACTGAACTCTAAACTCTGTTTGCTGTGTGTGTTCATTGTGATAAACAGAGAGAGTTCTGGGAATGGGTGTTTAGATAATGGGTGGGTTTTTGTCCAAGGCAGGGATCCCAAATTAATAAGATTACAATTTACTGTAAAACTCCTCAATGAAACCTCACACTGGGGGGTCCGCGTGGTGTAGCGGGCTAAGTTGCTGCATTGCAGTACAGTCTACGTCATGGGTTCGAGCCTCCCCATGGGTTCTCTGACTTTCCCCGGTCCTCCTGCACAAGGCAGCACACAATTGGCCTAGCGCTGCCCAGGATTTGGGTTAGATAAATCAGATTATCTATCCTATACGTCACTCTCCAGTGACTCCTTGGGCCCTATCTTGCACCTGGCGCAACGCAGTTCAAAGCCAGTTTAAGACCGACGCAGTTGTCAATTTCCCATCCGGCGCCCCCGTCGTTTAAATAGCAAATGCACCTGCACCCATATTTGTGCCCATGGGCATGCTGGTCTAACAGGGAGGTGTGTTCAGGATAATCAGGTTGGGCGTCTGTAAATTAAATCGCGGAAGTATAGTCGGTGAACTTAATCGTCCTGTGCATGATCTGACTAAAGGCATCCGTGTTGGGTGAACAGTGTGAAAAGAATTGCTGGCTTGTGCGACGTGTGGTTGGTTGAACCATGTGCGCGCCCCTCGTCATCCCATAGATCTCTACGATGGTTTGCGGAGCTGCTGACGAGCCAGGGTTAGAGAGTGAATCGGGATAAATCACACAAAAAAACTCAGAGTGAGTCATCTATTCCTGAACTCCATAATAGGATGTCCTACTAAATAATTTGCTCTCCTGCCAGAGTTTGGTGTAGCACTCTAAGCTCCTGACTCCAGAGCATGTCCTCACAAAGGTCCTCTTCAAGCCCCGGCTTGATGACTGTATGTGCCGTTCCTGTTTCCCTACCCTCTGCTTCCTCCTGTCCAAAATACCCTCATAAAATCAAATTAAGTCATTTCTTCCGAAGCAGAAAATCATACTGAATCATTCATAAAGAGTTGGTCCCCTTCTTCTTGTAATTTTCTATTGTAATTTTCTATCAACTCTCTCTAGGTGTTTTCTTCCCATAAACACAACACTTAAATGAACGTATCCACTTTAACATTAGTACCATTACGTTAGCTTGTTGTGACCCATTCTTACTCCAAAATACTCCAACATACCTTGTTTGTAATGTGTACCAGACACAACATTCATGTGTGTCCTTGGGGACTGGGAAGCTAAACAAATAAGGGTAATTGCTTCTTCAAACTGGCCCGGGGTGTTTCACAGCTGTGGCTGGTTCTTTGTCAAACAGCTGGTGCTAAGGGCCCATCTGCAGAAAGGCCTTCCTCCACAACTTAGCTATGGAAGTATGTAGGCCTGGCAGTGTGGCTCTCTACTGTTCATCCTCCCTTGCAGACAGTAGAGCTGAACGCAGCAGCTCAGCTGGCAGAAAGAGGAAGAGCTGCCATGCTAGATTCTCAGCTCTCACCAAGCCCCACTAGCTAGCTATCAGTTTACAGTACTTGCAGTCATACCTACTGAGAATCCATCTCAATTTCAATTAAAGATGAACTAATAAAAACATTCTTTACTAATGCAGATATTGCCAATATTCACACCATCAGACAATACAGATGGTTTTGTCATTTCTGTACACTGGCATAAAACACATACGATTGTTCCTTCTGATGAAACTTCTAATTCCAAGAAATGGAATTTCAATCAGGCAAAAATAATCATCCTAGATATTATATCAATACACAATCCCAAATATAATCAGAAGAAATATAAATTGATGTTATGGCCTGTATATGATGAAATCACTGTATATGTAATGTATATACTGGAACAGATTGGATGCATATTCTGGTGAAATCGATAATGGTCAGAAATAATCAAAAAATAATAATTGCTGGATAGTGTAGTATCTGTGCATCTCTCTATTCTAAGCATTTATTTAAAAGTGTAAAAGGCTAATTAATAGAATTGTACATATACTTTCCTTCAGCTAGGATATTGTCTCAATAATAATATTTTGCATAGAAAGTTTTAAGTTCTTTTCATTTTTATGTCGTTATAGGGGTCCGCGTGGCATAGTGGGCGAAGTCGCTGCTTTGCATGACAGTCTACATCATGACATTCACAGGTTCGAGCATGACTATGGGTTCTCTGACATTCCCCGGGCCTCCTGCATGAGGCAGTGCAAATTGGCAGAGTGCTGTCAAAGTCATTATGTACTATATATAGAAGGGGTGAAAGAAATAAAAGAAACACTACATGGAAAAGGACTCTTTACTTTAAAGCAACTAAATCACAATTCTAAATGCAGCTGAAGGAGCCACATTAGGTAGATTACCAAATAGAAAACTGGTCTGACAATTAGCACTTTGCTATTTGGTATTCAAAGCAACATGCGGCAACTAACAGAGTTCTCAAAGTGGCCAAATAGTCTGTGTCTGAAGTGCAGGTGCATTGCTAATACAAATGACTAAATGATGTGTCAACAGGAACAGTCTTAAAGATCATCACAGGATATTCCGAACATGGACAAATTGCATCAGCAAAGAGGAATATTAGTCACAAGTAGGCATTTAACGGATAATTGCTCAATGGCCTAAAAAATTACCACAGAATTGAATCAGCAGTTCTGTAACCCTGTCTCAACAAAATAAAAAGATGGAATTGGTGGAAGGGCTCCCATTCAGAAATGCAATGTAATACAAGGCCAAAACACGAAGAAGCATAAATTGGCGTAGGAAGCAGAAACTGGACCCCTGAGCAATGGAAAAGACACACGGTCTGATGATACATCTTCCACTCTCTGTCCTATATCCAAATAGGATTAAGTTTGGAGAAAGACAATGAATGGCTTCCGCCCACAATGTCTGCTGTCAACAGGTGAACATAGTGGGGGATCTGTAATGCTATGGGCAGCCATCTAATAGGAGTAATTATTCTCGATGATTGTGCTTGCATATAATGGCCAAGGAATATGAGAACATTTTACAGTACTAGCATCACCCTATGAGGCAAATGGCAAATACTTTTCCCTCATGATGTTCCAATATTCCACAATGAATTCTAGGAATGCCCCCATACACACTGCTAATCATATTCAAGTGGTTTCATGAACAACAGGATGACATTACAGTACGTGCCTTCAATACCTCCCCAATCACCAGATCCAAAAATTATTGAACCTTCATAGCAAATTCTAGCGGTCAGATTATTGAGTAGATTTCCACTTCCTTCTTCTACACACAGTTCAGGACTTGTATGACAACATTCCAACAAAGATTGTTGCTGTTACGAAGGCAAAATTTTGCCCAACTCATTATTAGTTCTTTCATATTAACATATATTGAAAGGACTCCTTTATTTTGTCAGCCCCCTGTAAATATACAAAGTGAATTGGCAAATAAAATAGAAAAATAGGTACTTACGTAAATGATGACATCTGGGTTGGAACTGACAGCAATATGTAAAGGATCCTTTGTGTGGGTGGTAATGATCAGGTGCATTGGCTTGGCAGTGGACGTGTTTAGGTTAAACATGTGAGTCTAGGGAAAGCACAGAAGACAAAGATAATTCAACAAAGAATGTTTGACGACGGTAAACTACAGTGTGATTTGGTCGGAATTTGTCAATGTTTTGTTAGCTGCTGTTTAGGGAAAACATGGTTTGTTGTCCCTCTATGAATTTATAGTTTACACATACAGTACATCACCTCCAAATTAACAATGGCTGTACATTCAGCATAGCGCGAAGTACAGTGCCTACATTCTTTGGGGGAAAGAAAATCATACCCAGGATACTATGCAACAGATTGTGTTTCATTGTTAAGCAAAGACATTTAAACAACATTTACAACACATTGCTGGCATGGGAAGTACTGGTGGTATAATGTGTATTCCCACACAAATGTTGCTAGGATTAGGAAGATATGAAATCATGTGATTGTCCTCTGCCACGTGTTGGAAAAGGTCACACAGAGGTGGATCTACTGTATTATTCAGTGTTGTCCCTTTGGCCACCCTTTAGTTTATCAAATCACCTTTTTTAAGCACACTGGTCTAATTCAGTATCCTGGGAGAACCCAGACGGACTTCCGGCAAATTTAGATTTGCTCTGCAGGTCCGTCTGGCCAACAGCCCATTCAAGCCCATTTCTGATTTTTCCAAATCGAGGCACCAATCACAACCGTTGAGGCGGGCTTTATACAATGACGATAGTGCAGCTTTATACTGTCATTGGTTGAAGCAGACAATTACAATGATGGCTGCTGCAATGGAACATCCGCAATATCACTCTTTCGAATTAGCTATCGCGTCTGTTTTAAGCAATTTGAGCGTTTCCTATTCTTTAAAAACTGAGCAAAGAACAACACTCAAAGCCTTCATTTCTAAAAAAAGATGTTGTCGCAGTCTTGCTGACTCGACCCGGGAAAAGTCTGATGTATCCAATTGCGCCGAGAGGCATTTAAGCGGTGTCCGTTGGTGACGCCCCTTTGAAAATGGGCTGTGAATGAACCTTGACCAGACCCACTCTGTATCAGAACTGAGAAGGGTCTGGTGTTAACCATGCTACTAATTCATTCTGATCAGTCACAGAATAAATCAAAATATCTACCATCCTGTCTACCGTAAGCCTGCCACTATTTATTGGAATGGGTCATCAAGCTTATTCATGTGCACTTTCACCAATATATGAAGATCTTCATAAGTTATTTTATCCTTAGCCTAATAAACTGCACACATTTCAGGAGGATTAAAGCAAATCGTCATCATAATGATAATCCAAGTTTATGTCTCTATTAATAGAAGTTCATAAAGACATTTCCGCCAATTAGACAAACATTGTACATGTATCAGTAACCACGTTTGCATCCACAGTATTCAAGCGAGTAATATTTTATAAAGAATAAAAGTGTTGACTGGATGTGTTGGTAAAATATTATTAATGTTGACTGACAATGTGTAATATATTGCTGTGTCAGTAAAATATATTATGCAAAAAATGACTGACTGGTACATACTGCATAAACACACACACACACACACACACACACACACACACAAAACCTGGTTCCCGATCTCGTCCTCCACTCATGAATGTACTCCGCACCCCGGAGCAGAAAAATCGACTTCTCCTCCAACACTGTTATTACATTTCACCAAGTCAGCGTAGAGCATCATTCAAAATACAATGACTCTACACTGCAATGTAATGATCCTGTGGTGGGGTAACACATGGCATTCGAGAAACACAAATTTAATCTAACACCTTCATTTCTTTTGAAGGGACTGGCCATGGTATTGGATTGTTGCCTGACAGCTCAACACAAGGGTTTATATTGTGTTCTGTCTCTACCACAGAAACTAATTGAGAAAAGCCCTCTTGCATTTGCTTCCACAGGAATCACATGAGCACAATACGTATGAAAAATACATGGACGGCCAGCATACTACATTATGTATCGCTTTCTTCCCTTTAATTCTAGAGGTGACAAGATACGAAGGGCTGCATTGACGCTAGGTGTCACTTGTGTGTGATGTGTGCTGTCTGGGGGAGGAGCTTGAGGCATTTGTAAAATACAGTATGGACACATTAAACTGTTAAACAAAGGTGAAACATATTTGTAACATTGTCACTTTGCGTTAAAATACCGACATATTTTTATGTTAATATTTAGAAATATTGACTGTATCATATTCCATACAGTTCACCATTCCATAATGAAATGGACATTCATTTGCATCTAGGTTTCACATCATCCACGCCAGTACATTCTACTGAATCCTTTTCTAGTAGCCTTTTAGTGAATCAATTCATTGAGTGTGTGTATCTCTTCGATTGCTTGAGCTGTCCTCGTTCCACGAGTACTGTGCACTTTTGCGCTTTTGTTAATTAAAGATATTGAGTTCTATGCTGCAACGGTTTCCCAGCCTTCAACCTTAAACCATGACAATACGCATGGGCGTAATTTCATAAATCAGCATTAAGTCACAAAATCCAACAAGCTCTTCATAAGATAGCACACCATAGAGAAGGAATATAAAAGGAATAAAAAAATTGTCAAATCTCAACATGTTTATGTTGTTCCTGAGTTATGAACCAAATGAAATTATTTACACTGCTTTTATTTTGAAAAAATAAATTTCTAACACTATTGCTGATACAATCTCTCAATGCCAGGCTATAAACAGTGGGATAGATAGCTATTGTAAATCTCTGTGTAAAATAGTTATGTGTAGTTAAGTGGTAGGTGCTGTTGGACACACTTCTGACTGGGGTCGCCAAGGATTCTGTATAAGACGAAAATGCTACAGTCAACACAAGTCCAATCCATCCAAGACTAGTGAATCCAATAAAACAAGCCCAACTTCAAATACAACTGAGGTGATACCCGTCCTGCACCAGTTCCAGCTGTGAGGCTTAATGTACATTAAGGAGCTGAGGTCAAAAGCTTAAGGGTGCACTAGACGTGAAGGTGAGTGGCTTAGCCGCATCCACTTCACTAATATCTTTTCCCCTCTCCAGTGACTGTCAACATGTCCACCTGGCCACCCCGTGCAGACAATTCAAAGGACTGACAGACATTGTACATGACATGCATGCATGGATGCTCTCTTGTACACTTCCTTCTTCAGCTGTCCTGGAGGAGATTAGACAGCCACTATCTGAGTGGCAGAGGCCCTGACCCATGCTTAGCTCACAATGCACAGTTCCCCTAGGCTGCTTCCAGACTCAGCAGGTTATCAGGCACCAGAGTCAGAAAAGGACCCAGCATTTTATTTCACAGTTTGCACCATGTTGAACAAAAGGAGAACAGTGTAGGTATTGAGCTTATGGTCAAAATGTTATTGGCGGATAAATTAATGAATTTATAAGTGATGTACTATATCAGTAGGGAGGTGGATAAGGTGAAAGGTTTGTGTTTACGTTTGGTTGTGTTGTTAGCAGATTGTAGTGAAAGAGTTTTTAAATCCCTTCAAAACACTGTTTTTAAGAGGAGCTTTTCAGGATTAAGAATTAGTATTAGCAAAAATCCTCATATATCCAAACACTACACCTCTCAAAGGGAAATATACACTCACCTAAGGATTATTAGGAACACCCGTTCAATTTCTCCTCAATGCAATTATCTACTTAACCAATCATATGGCAGTTGCTTCAATGCATTTAAGGGTGTGGTCCTGGTCAAGACAGTCTCATGAACTTCAAACTGAATGTCAGAATGGGAAAGAAAGGTGGTTTATGCAATTTTGAGCGTGGCATGTTTGTTGGTGCCAGACGGGCCGGTCTGAGTATTTCACAATCAGCTCAGTTACTGGGATTTTCTGTAATGGTGTGAAAAGGTGTGAAAAGGAAAAAAAATACAGTATGCGGCAGTCCTTTGGGTCGAAAAATGCCTTGTTGATGCTAGAGGTCAGAGGAGAATGGGCCGACTGCTTCAAGCTGATAGAAGGGCAACTTTGACTGAAATAACCACTTATAAAACAAAGGTATGCAGCAAAGCATTTGTGAAGCCACAACACGCACAACCTTGAGGCGGATTAGCTACAACAGCAGAAGACCCCACCGGGTACCACTCATCTCCACTACAAATAGGAAAAAGAGGCTACAATTTGCAAGAGCTCACCCAAATTGGACAGTTGAAGACTGGAAAAATGTTGCCTGGTCTGATGAGTCTCGATTTCTGTTGAGACATTCAGATGGTAGAGTCAGAATTTGGCGTAAACAGAATGAGAACATGGATCCATCATGCCTTGTTACCACTGTGCAGGCTGGTGGTGGTGGTGTAATGGTTTGGGGGATGTTTCCTTGGCACACTTTAGGCCCCTTAGTGCCAATTGGGCATCGTTTAAATGCCACGGCCTACCTGAGCATTGTTTCTGACCATGTCCATCCCTTTATGGCCACCATGTACCCATCCTCTGACAGCTACTACCAGCAGGATAATGCACCATGTCACACAGCTTGAATCATTTCAAATTGGTTTCTCGAACATGACAATGAGTTCACTGTTCTAAAATGGCCCCCACAGTCACCAGATCTCAACCCAATAGAGCATCTTTGGGATGTGGTGGAACGGGAGCTTTGTGCCCTGGATGTGCATCCCACAAATCTTCATCAACTGCAAGATGCTATCCTATCAATATGGGCCAACATTTCTCAAGAATGCTTCCAGCACCTTGTTGAATCAATGCCACGTAGAATTAAGGCAGTTCTGAAGGCGAAAGGGGGTCAAACACAGTATTAGTATGGTGTTCCTAGTAATCCTTTAGGTGAGTGTATACAGTATATAGTATATCAGAGTTGAAGACTCAAGTCACTGACTTGACTTGAAGTCGCACTTAAGTCACCAATAAATTGACGTGTGACTTGACTTGCGATCGGTTCAAAAGACTTTGATTTGTAGTCATTGGACATGTGCCTTGGACATTAAATATAGAATAGCTAAAACTAAGGAAAAAACTGCCTTGTGCCCTGCTCTGGTCAGGTTCTGACAGCTGAAGCAATTGAAGTTGAAAGTCACCTTGGTAATATTAGCGACAGTTATCCTGAGAGAATTGAGCGGGAAGTGAACAGCCAAAATTGCAACTGGAAGTGCACATGTTCCATTTACAAAAGCTTTTGCCTATGAAGTATTTAAAACGGAAGGGAGCAGAGTAGCTAGTAGGTAGTAGTAGCTAACACCACATTAAATGTCTTGAAGGGACACAGAAAGAGATTACTCAGACTTAGTCAGCAAGTAACTAACACAATGTTACATTATCTAGCTAATTAGGCAGTAGAATAAGGTTGTGTTTGCTAAATAGCCAAATTACTACAGCTGAAACATTGATAGCCAGCTACCTTTTGGATTCTCACTGAATGTAAAAACAAAAGAGAGTATGCACGTTGTTTTCAGAACATGAAGAGCTGTTTGCTCATGGATAACCAAGCACTTGAGACTTGACTTATCTACATCATTACATATTGTACTTTGTTTTTGTAATTTAGCAGATACTTATCCAGAGCGACATACAAGGAGATCCTCTGTTAAAACATAGGGTAAAATGCCTTGCTAAAGAACAACATTTGACTCACTCTGGAATTAAACGGACAACCTTCTGACAACTAAGTCTGACTCTCCAACCAGAGACCTATGACTCTTAGCTGAACGCTGTATTATAGCAATAATGAAAAAAAAATTTAACAATATACCGCTCCAAGATATTTAAGGGAACACTGGAACACTCAAATCACATGTCGAGTCACAATGAATTAAATATACACTGAACAAAAACATAAACGCAAGACTATTACTTTTGCTCCCATTTATCATGAGCTGAACTCCAAGATCTAAGATGTTTTCTATGTTCACAAAAGGCCTATTTCTTTCAAATAGTGTTCACAAATCTGATCAAATCTGTGTTAGTGAGCAATTTCCCTTTGCCGAGATGATCCATCCACCTCACAGGTGTGGGATATCAGGATGCTGATTAGACAGAATGATCATGGCACAGGTGTGCCTTAGGCTGGCCACATTAAATGGCCACTCTAAAATGTTGCAGTTTCACCACACAGCACAATGCCACAGATGTCGCAAGTTTTGAGACAACTCCCACGCAATGATTTAAAGCTACAACAGGTGGATTCAGCACCACGGCCAGCTCCTCAGCCTAAGGAATCACAAACAATTCAGCAATCATGCTGTCTAATCAGCATCTTGATATGTCACACTTGTGCCACCACTTTTAAACAATATTTGAGAGAAATAGGCCTTTTGTGTACATAGAAAAAGTCTTAGATCTTTGACTTCAGCTCATGATAAATGGGGCAAAAACAAAAAGCTATATATTTTAGTTCAGTGTATTAAAGATCAAAATATTGACTGTGTAATTTGTTGAGAACAAAATGACCTAGCAACGGTCAATGTAAACCAAAATCACCAACCAATTCAGAGCTGGATTTAAACACCAAAAATTTAAGTGAAAAATTAAAATCACAGGCTGTTCAAACAAGTTAATTTCCTTACGGCAATTCATAATGGGACTAAGTTGTGTGTATGGTCCCCACGTGCCTGTACGCACTCCCAACAATGTCTGAGAATGCTCCTGATGAGATGGCGGATGGTATGCTGGGGGATCTGGAGAGTCTTTGGAACTACTTGGTGGCGTTGGATGAACTGATACAGAATGTCCCAGAGGTTTGCAGAGCATTGTCCTACACCAGGAGGAACCCAGGGCCCACTGCACTAGCGTAAGTTCTGACATTGGGTCTGAGGATTTCATCCCGGTAACAGCAGTCATGGTACCGTTGGGTAGCCAGACCAAAATCGCATTAAATATTTGAAATTTGAACGTATGAGAGGGTCAATTACAATCGTAGAGAACTAAATTTAAAAACATATTAAAATATGAACATGAAGATAATGACGTTCTATCTACATAGCATCGTTTTTACAGGGTGGATGTTGGGGGTGGTGGATGGGCGTATAAATCAGCGACTTTGATCCTGGAATTTGCGAGTTCAAATCCAGATGGAAGCTTTGTGTGTGTTTTAGGTCTCTATTCCAGCGTGAACACCCCAAATATGTTGGCATACAACGTAATTAAAGTTTTCAAAATAGCTTCCTGAGAACGTAATTTGGGAGAACTTCTGAGATATATGGTAGTGGGTAATACCTGCAGGTCTGTGCGACCCTACAAGTATATGCCACCCCGGACCATCACTGACCCACCGCCGAACCGGTCATGCTGGATGATAATGCATGCGGCATAGCGTTCACCATGAAGTCTTCAGACTCGTTCACATTTTTTACAGGGTGCCAATGTCGGACCTGCCAATTCTGGTGTTCTCTGGCGAATGCCAGTCAAGCTGCATGGTGCTAGGCTGTGAGCACAGGTCCCACTACCTGGAGGTCATTTTGCAGGGCTCGGGCAGTGCTCCTCCTGTTCATCCTTGCACAAAGGTACAGAAACCCTTCCTGCTGCCCTTTCCAGGTCTCTTTGTGAAATGGCCAGTCTCCTGGAATCTGGACAGATTGATATCCCTGAAGTTTAATTGACTTGGTGTTATACTGTGATAATTGTGTGTTTCCTTAATTTGTTTGAGCAGTATACATAAAATAAGCACAAAGCACAATTGGACAGCTTAGTGACACATGATTAGATGAAGAATGTGATGGATCTTCTTCTAATCAAGAAATACTGGTGTTTCACTGTTATTTTCACTGTTGGAAATGACTCATTTACAGTATAACAAATTTTTGCAGCCATTAACTCATTGTCCTAATGATGAAACCATTCATAATGAATCATAATTTGACTATAATATCTGATCAATTTAAAGTCACCTTGGTGAATGAGGGTATCAATTTCTATAAAAACGCATACATTCTTGAGTGTTCTAAAACCATCTGCATACAGCTCTGAAAAAAAGAGATCACTGCATTTTTTTCTTAAATCAACCCTATTGAAAGCCTCTGAAATGTGATCAAGACAAAGATGCCATCAAACAAAGCCAAGCTGCTTGCATCTTTGCGCCAGGAGTGGCATAAACTCACCCAACAGAAATGTGAAAGACTGATGGAGAGCAAGCCAAGATGCATGAAAGCCAATTATTAATATCATACAATCATTAATATTCCACCAAATACTGAGTTCTGAACTCTTCCTGAGTTAAAACTTTAGTATCGTTTTGTTTAAAAATTCAAGTTTCAAGTTTAGTTGTATTTATCATGTACAGGAAACACAGATGTAATTGCAGGCACAGTAAAAATCTTAGGCCACGTCTCAGCTATGCAGGAGTGCATAGCGAGGCAGCCGTCATTCACCTGTGCCAAGCTGAACACTTATCCATGCAAAACAAAGCAGTCACCCACCACATTCCAAAGTCCCACATTGTCATCTCCCATGTACCGTCCTGAACTCAGCATAATACCCCAACAATGTCCCCAAATGAATACCTAGGGTTTATTTTCAACCATCACCCAATACCGTTGTGGAAGATATACTGTAGCAAATATTACATTCATATTAACCCAAAAACAAATGCAAATGTGCAGAATCAATATGAATATACAAAATTTATATTAACTTAGTTTCTTTGCATTATTCGAGGTCTGACAACACTGCATCTTTTTTGTTATTTTGACGGGTTGTCATTTTCAGCAAATAAATTCTCTGAATTACAATATTTTTCTTCAGGATTCGGGAGAATTTTTGTCAGTAGTTTATGAATTAAACAGAGATGTCAATTTTACACAACACAAACACATAGCTATCAACAGTAAAACCAAAGAAACTGATGACTTTGCAGTTGTCTGTAACTATTTCCCAGAGCTGTATATATGCAGATAGGGGCAAATGAACAACATAAATTGTTTTAGTAAGGTGTAAGCCAACATGAGCCACCAGAACACCCTCAAAGCGCCTTGGCATGGACTCTATGAGTCCCTGGAGCTCTACTGGAGGGATGGAACATCATTCTTCCACAATCCCTCATGCGGTGTTTTGATGATGGTGGTGATACATCGGTCCAAAATCTCCCATACATTATGTGTTCAATGGAATTGAGATTTGACTCCGAAGGACATAAAATATCACCACGTTTGGGCAAAAACATAGAAAACAGACACCTATCAGCAATTGAACAAATGTCCACATTTTTCTATTTGACTATTACCATACGATTTTGAAACTTCAGAAGACATTTTGAGTAAACTTTATTGTGCCTAGAGTCGTAAAGAAATAGTTTGACTACCTTTAGACCGCAGTCTGCTTTAAACATATGTAAAAAAATTGTCAAAAGTGGAGATACGTGGTTTTCAACCGACAGCAGCAATATATAGCTTAGGAGATGGTTTATCTTCGATAGTGGCTTTGATTCATTGTGTGGAGACTTCTGTGACTCAAATCTGTAAGCAAGCTGAGGAACACATTGTTTTTCTGTTTGTCTCTGCTCTTATTAAATTGATCACCTGCTGCCTGCTGCTGACAACGTGAGTTCTGAAAGGGCCGTGCTGAGCTGAGGCGATGAGCAGACAAGAAATAGTTGGACCCCTGATGTTTGGAACTGGACAGAAAAGAACCCTAGTGTACCGTCTGACGCCGACCACATGGCTTATACACAAGGCCATTGCATAGTCCATGTAAACACATAAACACACACATAGCAGACAAAACAAAAAGATAACATACTATAATAGCTACTGTCATCTGGACATTACATTAGGACTGTAAACACATGTAAACACACAGACACACTCTAAATACTTGAATTAAACACTTATTTTTCTTTCAGTCCTTTGTAGAGAAAATACATTTGATCATCTCTGATTCTGAGACACACTATTGTTGGATGAGTCTCACAGCAGGGCATTTGTTCCCATTGCTAGGAAGTGCAAAATAAAAAACATCCCTGCGCTGTCCCAGCTTTAATTTCCCTCCAGAATAAAAACTATTTCAAAGGAAGGTGAGCAGTCAGAAAAACAAAGAGCATAAATAAGAGCTTTGTCCGATCGTGTGAGTGTTTGTTTACAAAGTATGCTGCTTGTCTATTTTTGTTTTCCTACAGCTGACATACAGACGTGTCAATTCATTGGGCTTTTAGTGCCCTTAAAATCTTGTGGTCATAGGTGAGAATTTGTATTTCTCTGACAATTACACTAAATATCCAGACAGGGAATGCCCAACAGACATACAGTAAATGTCTGATTCATTTCCACCTATTTTCTGACAGAATACCAATAAATAGTAAAGGTTGGTCAACTTACTCACTATTAGTTCAGCAAGTGTTCATGACTAAAAGATGAGTCAACAAAATCTACACATGAGTGGAAAAAGTACTGGATTTTCACTTTTAACCAAAAGACAACATCCTTTATCAAAGAACAGTCCCGGCTTCTTCGTTCCATCACTCTATTAGTTTGAACAATGCACATTGCTGTCCCCAATCGCTCACCCTAGCTATTTTTGCTCCTGTGATTTCAAGATACAATTGTTTTCCTCCTCAGCTTTTATTATTGTGAGCCACTTTTTCAAAGGCTTTTGCTGGTGCATAACAGCTTCCTGTTATTCTTGGTCTCTCCTTTAAACCTGAGTCGGCTCCGACAGTCCCCTCTTGGCCAAATCCCTCCCCCCCCTGTCAGAATGTGACCTCAGTGGGGTCTGGACGTGAACCTTCCGCATTGCCCTGTCCAGCCTCCACTGTTTCCTTCACCCCGCTTCCCTCCCTCCTCTGGCTGCCTGTCCCATCCATCCTGAAAACCATAACTTCCCAAATCTGCCCTCCCTTTTACAAACACCTTTTATCCCCACCTTCCCTCCATAGGGGGCCTAATATCCAGCTGTTTACAGTGCCAACTAGAAATGGAGGAATGGTGAGGGTTGATTCCTGACAATGGTACAGTAGTTCAGGGTGATAATGGGGGACTGACGGAGGTCATTACAGTATTTTGTTTAGGGAGAAGCGATTTGTTTTTCTGTCTGAATCAAAGGCATTCAGGTGGTTTAGTCTACGAAACCGTAAATCAAGCCACTAAAAATAGATATACTGTAGGTGAGGTAGAGGAGGGGGGGTTTTGTTTCGCCTTCGGCCAAGAACATACACCTACTTTGTGTATGAGGACAAAGAACATCTCAAGCCTGTACAAACTGTACATTTTCAGCAAAGCCCCAAAATGATAAGGTTGTCCGTGTTGAGAAATGACCCCTCGCTTTCCAATAGCAAACATTCAGCTTGGTCCCGCGGGAGAACAGGATACGCTTTGCTCTATGGAATGTCTACAGAATTACATGGCTCGCTCCAACCGAACTACAGCTCCAACCGTACAATTTCCAGGTGTTTCATAAAACGTGCTGTCACTTATTCTAAACCATAGCTATTTTCATGTTTTTCTGAAAGAGAGACAGGAAGGAATGTCCAGTGCTGCGTTTTTACATTCTAATGCAGACATACTTTAAAAGCCATCGTCCTATACTGTATCAGCCGGTGATAATGTCACAAACAACTGCATCGTTTACTTTCCCCTTCTTCACCCTCCCCTACTCTACCCTAAGCTAGCAGCATATCCCCTCCATCCAACTGCTGGTGTACTTCTGAAGTTAAGCAGGGCCAGGCATGGTCGGCCCCTTGACGAGAGAACAACTGCAGCTGAAAGTGTTGTGGACATGCCTCCCTCTCTTCTAAAGATGATTCAGAACACCCCAAGGCAGTGAAGACAAAATCTGCCCTGTCTAGGGTGCCATCATTAGAATGGGATATTAAACTAGTGTCCTGCGTGGTCACTAAAGATCCAGTGAAAGTAAATAAAAGTAGGGGTGTTATCAGACCGAGCAGAGGTGGGTGACGGCTTGTAACACATTCAGTCACAGAAAAGCTAGCTACGCCAATGCCATATTGCTCATCTGGTATCAGTCTCATGAATAAGACAGCCCAGTGTGCAAATATCATCTGGTAACAATCTCGGCTAGAACAACATTTATACATCTTCCCCTAGGAACAAACCAAACATTCCAGATGAATGGAGCTGTTTAGCTACTGCACGGACTCCAAATATTTTGTGGGTGTTGTTTTACATATTTAAAAAAATATATGGCAACAATAAAATCAAAGCTGTGCATACTGGTATCTTCAGAGTGAGCATATGCGTTGCTTCTGATTCTAGTGGAAGGTGTTCACAGCAGTTAAAGGCAGACAGACAGTACATTGCCTTACCTGAGCTGGATTGATGTGCACACTGAGGATGTGTACTTCTTTATTCTCCTTAGTAGTGTAGCTAGTCCAGCATCCTGTAGGCATTTCACTCAACCTGATCCAGTCATTCTGGTTGTCCTTGACCATCACTGGCTCACATGTCTCCTGGGAGTCTGGAGGAATGACAGGGCAAGGCCTGGTTAGGCAGAGTAGACTAGCTAAGGATAAAAAAAAACGTTTTACATTGATGGCCTGGAAAGTTGTGTGTGCCTAAAACTGCCATTTTGCCTTGGACTTGCACTAGACCTGAAAGTCAGAAAAGCTATGAAGCTAATCACGTTTAATGAGATGTGCAGTAAAGAGGGAAAGGCACGGAGAGGTAAAAGTAATTGCAAACATGGAAAATCAATTATCAAAATCCTTGCAATTGTGTAAAGCTCTCGCTCCAACCGACCACCCAAGAATCGAAGCAGAAATCCTCTGTACACAATACTTAACCACAAAAACTGCTGTCTTCGCCCTTGCGAGCTAGCCATTCCGCATCAGCCACACATACGTCCCCCCCTCGACCTCTTCCTTCTCCACAGCTACCCCAGTAGCTTGGCAGAGCCCAACTGTAGGATCGTTGTCACGTTACCAGAGGGTGTGTTGTGTGCATGTATTAACATCATGATGGAGATCGTGTGTATGTCAGTGAGTATAGATGTGTGCAGAAACTTCTAGAAACAAAAATCTGATCTGCAGGAAATCAACGCCCCCCTGACTAACAATTCTATATCCACCATGTTTGCTATGCATCAACCATAAACACTATTACACCCTTCACATTTCGAACAACTCTACAATACATTATTTTAATTATTCAATCTCCCAACTGGTTACTGTCTAGCCTAGTTATGGTGTTCTGTCATGTTCCATTTATTTTCTTTTCCAGCGCATGCACTTCATCCCTTATGCTTCAGTAACTTGTCATTGGGGGGTAGGGAGTTCCATGTCAAGTCATATGGAGGCAGTGCTGCCGTGTTCTCTGATCAGTACAAAAAGAAAGTGTGTAAATGGATAGGAGGGGCTGCCAGTCCAACAGGTACTCTAGATACTCATGGCCACATGGTCGATATTAAATCAAGTCTACTCCTCTTCCTCATCGTATCTCGCACTTCTACACCAAGCCGGAGGAAGTCTACTCCCAAACCTCTCGGTCACACAGAGAGAAGGGAAGATTTACTGAATGTGAGGTTCTGTGTGTCAGGAATGTAGATTAATACGAGTGGCTGGTTTGAGTTAGAGAGTGGTGTGTATGTGTGTGCTGCTCACTATGGATGATTTGTGTATATGCCAAAAGAGGACTTGGTCTCCATGAGATTGGCATTATGTAGAGACCCCAGAAGGAGATAATTTATTTGATTTATCTGTTCCTTTCCTTTAGTCCCCCCAGAGAGTATCCAGTTGGTGCTCAATAAATATTTGCCCTCAGTAAACCACCTCCTTCCTCAGGAAGAGCAGTGTCAGGTGTCACTTGTTAACCAATCAGCAGTCAGTGCTGGGACCAAGTCTTGTCCAGGACGGTGAGTGATAGGAGATCTGTTTGGGGCTTTATTTGCACCACGTGGGGACAAAGGGCCATTGGTAGGCGTCTATATTGCGGCACACTCATATCTGGATCGGCTGTGCTGGGAACCTGTCCAAGCAACTCAGACTGTTCGTCTCCTGACCTTGTAGGATGTAACTCAGATATGATCACAAGAATGTTACAGACAATGCTAGTTCGAAACTCTGATTCCCAATCAGTAGACACACATTAAAACGGATGATGAAATTACTACTCACGTCTTTTAACTGGCTGATATTATTGGGGGAATACTGTAAGCCCATGCTCAATGAGATAATTAATGAGGATTTTCAAACTGTTCAGTGCTGATTAATCTTTCAAATCTGCTAATGGAAGATTTTAATTGGGGATGAGTTGGTGATAAAGATGAATCCAAAAGATGGAGATCTTTGAAGCTCTTTGATGGGCTTAGTTTTGTGAACCACAGGTTTTTAATTGGATTCAAATCTGAAAACTGAGACAGCCATTGTAAAACATTGATTTCTATGTTGATTTCTGCATTGATTTTGATGGATTTTTTAGACAGACATCATGATCGACTGATTGATCTTCATGGCATTCCTAGTAGATCGCAAAGCATTTTGTAAATGTGCTTTTTTAAATTATGATTTGTTATGTAATTGGGTGTGTGTGAGTTGTACTGTGAGGGAAAATGTAATCAAAGCAATCAGAAGCTAGATTAGAGCAATGTGCTTAACAGCGCATGTATTGTACAGTGGCACTGGCAGTGCACGTAGACGTGCGGTAATCGAAAGCTAGCTGTCAGACTTCCAGCAAAATTGCTGAGGGACCAATTAAAAAGCAGGCAAAAAGGCATAATTTCCATGTAGAATAGGAACATGAATTTCTGCTCACCACAGTGAAGGAAAAAACGATATGCCTGACATGTCAGAAGACTGTATGCTTCTCTAAAAGAGGCAACTTGGAGAACTATCATAGCAGTGCTCATTTAAAATTCACAGACACCTATCCACTGAAAAGCCAACTATGAATAAAATGAGTGGATGAACTGAACGTCCTACTAAAAGCACAGCAGACACTTTTTACGAAACCTACAGCTGAAAACAAGGCTGCTACAGATGCATAATTCCATGTTAGCCAAATATTGGCTAAGCACAAAACCTTTACTTATGACGAGTTGTTCAAAGAAGCTACGACTGTCACCGCCGACAATTAATTCACAGACTTCAAAATTAAGGAATACATTAAAGCATCAATAAAGAATGTGTCACTGGGCACATTTACTTTAGCCAGAAGAGTTGAGATGTTTGAGGATATTTACCAACAAGTGCTTAAAGACGTACAAATATGCGAATACTTTTCACTTCAATTTGACGAGTCTACGGATAGTACAGACACAGCCGAGCTGATTGTGTTTGTTTGAATGGCTTTCAAGGATTCTACAATGAAGGAGGACTTTCTAACTCTTATCCCAACGAAAGAGAGAACAAGGTGTGAAGATTTGTACAATGAATTCAAAAAATATATGTGAAAACATTCCAGTGGTGTCAATAACAACTGACGGTGCACCCGCAATGCTCTCCATGACAATGTGTGATGGTTGAGTTGTGGAAAAAGCGTTTTGTTGATTTGCTGACTGAGATTTGCTGTTTTCTTAAGTCGAGAAACATATTATAAGCACCTGTCCAATGACGAATAGTTGTTGAAGTTTAGGTTTCTGATATACGGTAACAGCAAATCTGAACGATCAAAACTGTGAGCTCCAAGGTAAAGACAAAGACTTTGGTCAGATGAACACATTCAAGTTGAAGCTGAGTTTGTGGACCACCTGTGTGAACAACGGCAAGCTGACAAACTTACCAAACCTTGAAAAGATAAAAATAAGTTGGTGAGCGTAATCATCCCGTGATGGATGAGCAGTGTGATAAAAATCGGCAGGTCAGTTCAGATGAACCATGTGCGCGGCTCTCGTCATCCCACATATCTTTACAAGGAGTTGCGGAGCTGCCGACAAGGCAGGGTTAGTGGGAACTGGGAAGGGGGAAAATTAAAAAAAACTATGCTTTTTACTCTGAACATTTCTGCAACCATATTAACAAGATGATGAATGAATTCAACTGGATATTTGAAGAGGTAAACAAGATGGAGCAAGTGGTCACTTTAATTTCAAAATCCTTTCTTTGACATTGAAATGCAGGAAGTGCTTGAATAACCAACGAGACTGGACTAGGAAAAAATTTATTTTTCAAAGTGACATTAAGTCACTAAACAAGGACTTTTGGCAAATTTTCATTTCAAGTTGCGCGATTAAGGTTAACAAC